>CM061044.1:96332337-96542337 GCA_030762985.1 Adelphocoris suturalis | reverse complement strand
CTGGCTTTTGCCGATGATGTAATCCTACTCGCCGAAACCCGTGAGGGCTTGCAGATTGCCCTCAATGCCTTTGCTGAGCAGCTAGCCAGGTGTGGTTTGGTGGTTATCCCGGATAAGTGTGGGTCAGTCTCCTTGGTCCCGTCGGGTCGCCAGCATCAGGTGAAGGTGGTGGATGAGGAGTGTTTTGTCATGGGACAGTCACCCATCCCTTACCTTGGAGTTGACTTCATGGGTGTGGCCACCATTGCCGCAAGCCGTGTGGACCTTGATGGAGCACTAGCTCGTATCACCAAGGCTCCATTGAGCCACAGCAGAAGCTGCGCCTCCTTCGCACGTACTTACTGCCAAAGCTGACCTATGGGTTAGTCTTTGGTAGGCTTACTGCGGGGAGGCTGCTAGAGTTAGATCGTGAAGTTCGCTCTGCTGTGCGCTCTTGGCTAGGCTTTCCACCTGGTGTCCCAAGTGCCTATGTCCATGCACCGGTCAAGGCCGGTGGGCTCGGTATTGTCTCTCTCTCAGCCAGCATCCCATCTTTACGCCGCCAGCGCCTGCTCGCCCTTAGGGGCTCGAGCTGGGAAGTTGCCCGCACTGCTGCTGACCTTGACTTTGTCAAGCAGCAGTTGTTGTGGTGCGACCGAGCAACACCAACTGCTCCCAAACCCAGCTCATCTGCTGAGTTCGCTGCTGCGCTACATGAGTCAGTAGATGGTAAAGAACTCCGACAGTGCTCTGAATCCCCCATTTCTTCCCAGTGGGTGGAATGGGCTTCAGAGGGCATTGGGGCCCGCGACTACCGTCATTTTCACGCCGTCCGGGTGGCCACATTGGCCACCTCGGTGAGGTGTTCGAGGAGTAGTCGCGGGACAGTAGACACCCTTTGCCGTGCCTGTCGGGGTAAAAATGAGAATCTGTATCATGTAGTGCAGCAGTGTCCTCGTACCCACGGTGGCCGCATTCTCCGACACGATGCGGTTGCCAAGCAGATAGCAGGCGCTTTGTCATCCAGCGGTTGGGCTGTTGAGAGAGAGAGACTATATCACAAGCCGAGTGACCGGGGCAAGAAGCCGGATATCGTTGCTGTCAAGCCCAATGGGTCTGCCATAATCCTGGATGTCCAGGTTGTCAGTGGCAGCGTTGACATGGAGCAGACCTGGCGGGCTAAGAAAAGTAAATATGATAGAAATGATCTGCGACAGGCGATATCTGAGCTAAAAGGAGTGGCTCCTAATAACATCAAGGTTATGGCTGCGACGGTGTCATGGCGCGGGGTGTGGTGCGGGAAAAGCGCCACGGAGTTACTCGAGTTGGGCATCTCGGCAGGAGTACTCCGTGGTATCACCACCCGCGTCCTGAGGGGTTCTTACTTGAACTGGTGGTCATTTTATAGGGGCACTTCCTTTCATCCCATTCTTCCTCCTCGTCCTACAACTTCCCTTATCCCTAGAGCCGGCGTCGGGTAAACCTGGGCGTCCTCCCCACTTTTTTATTTTATTTGTTTATTTTTCATTTTAATGGCGTGCCCCCTCCGTCTTTGAGGGGAGGTTTATAAAAAAAAAAAAAAAAAAAAAAAAAAAAAAAAAAAAAAAAAAAAAAAAAAAAAAAAAAAAAAAAAAAAAGTGTGTGTGTGTGGTGTGTGTGTGTGTGTGTGTGTGTGTGTGTGTGTGTGTGTGTGTGTGTGATCAATTTTAAGGATCCTAAAGAAGCCATTTTTCCCACGAAAGGAAGCAGTTGAATTTAACAGAGTAGGTTTAAGAAAATTCGCTCATACGGCCATGCTGCATGACTGGACTTTTTTATCTTTTTTATACTTTTATCTTCTGATTTCTTACTGAGAGATACCCAGGTTCCGTTCCGCCATGTACCACCTGAAAATTACTGTATTATAGCCTCATTTAAAAGATAGAATTACCAATGAAAAGTAGAAAGAAGCAGCCTTGCATATCGGACATATTGACGGTGTGAGTCGAACTGGAGCTGCCCAACGTGCTCATCCAGCACTTGTCTTTCTTCGGCAGAGAGTCTTCCAGCCACTTGTTGATGAGGCCGACTTTGTGCATATCGTGAATGCTACGGCAAATTATTAAGGAGGTAGTTAGGTGGGATTTAATTGTCATACAGGAAACATCTGTGATTCACAACACCGGGTGCCGTTGGGAAACTAATGTGAAACCTCTTACTTTAATGGAGAATAATACTATGTCTAGATCAATCAAAGTAACAACTGCCATTAAAACAACTAGTTGAAACTTGATGATGCATTCTGCTAGAACCCATGTGAATTTAAGGATTGGAACACTGAAAAAGACTGTTCAAATAATAGATTTATTAACCAGTAGTCACTTACTGTTGATTGATGATTTTGAGATAAGGGCTATTTGATTTCACTACAAGCCCGAGTCGCTCTTTCAAAACTTCTTCAGAGCCTGTGAAGTTAATTATTAAGGGTTAGTGCAATAATTTAACTATGAGTCTAATGTGATGAGTCTAATCTGATTTGCCACTATGTTAGTCATTAGATTTTCAACCCTCAAATAATCAATCGATAAAGTTTTATCGTTAACAGTTTTGCTGTTTAGCATGGATGTTAATAATTACTCAACATACACCATTAGGTACAAAGAACCCTGCGGTATATGGACAATTGGCATGTCGGCTCAAGATCCCTCGAGTACTATCGGTGAGCTATTGTGTGTCGCAATAATGGACGTTGATTTTAGAGCAGGTGTCGTTAGAATTCGAAAACTATGGTAGGCATCTACTGGAAACTTGATATTGTCTCTCAGCTGATTTGAAGAAGATCTATTTCGAATTTCGGCGTTGGTATGTTAAAAAAAGCGCTAAGAAACTTTGAAACGTATGTACTCTGAACTTGGTATTGGAACCTCTTGAAACTCATACGGTGGATACATCTTTCGTACAACCACGAGAGACATTTTGTCTTTGCGCTCCATTTCCCCTTCCTATAAAACCCCGTATTGTATTCTAGAGCCACTCAGCTGATCTGGGATCGGTCAGTTGTGTTCAGAAGTCCCTCAAGGGCCCACATACCAAATCTCAGAATCGTGGGATCATTAGGGAAAAAACTGGATTCTAGATTCACTCAGCTGATCTGGGATCGGTCAGTTGTGTTCAGAAGTCCCTCAAGGGCCCACATACCAAATCTCAGAATCGTGGGATCATTAGGGGAAAAACTGGATTCTAGATCCACTCAGCTGATCTGGGATCGGTCAGTTGTGTTCAGAAGTCCCTCAAGGGCCCACATACCAAATCTCAGAATCGTGGGATCATTAGGGAAAAAACTGGATTCTAGAGCCACTCAGCTGATCTGGGATCGGTCAGTTGTGTTCCGAAGTCCCTCAAGGGCCCACATACCAAATCTCAGAATCGTGGGATCATTAGGGAATCTCCGCGTAACGCTCTCCGCGTGACGCTCCCCCGCGTGACGCTTTTTCATTTATGTGCCATAGTAAAGACATAAAATGTCAAAAAGGAGACATTAGCTCCAATGCTCAGCAGGGCAGTCATGTATACCTTGGCATTGATTTTCAGCATATCTTCTGATCAGGCCATGAAATTAGCTTCACAACTTAGCTAATCAAAGCTGCCTCTTACGTGCACGTTTTTTGTAGCAGTTTTATTTCAAAGCGCTTCATTCCCTAATCTAATAAACCATAGTAAGATAAATAGAATAAACTTTTATTCAATTCAATTCATAATTTCACACTGCGGTTTTCATTCATTTTCCGAGAAAATTTGGTCAATAATGAATTCTTACGTCCCCCTAAAACCGGTTCAGATGAATCTAAGTTACTGAAAGTTGCGCATTAGTTGCGTACTGCTCAAAATAGACTAAAGCAGTAACTTCTCACCTAGGCATACTAAACAAACATTTCAATTTATTTTAGTTAATACTTAAGTATCAGTTGAGCGATTTCGTCTTGATAGGCTCTAATTAAACCGACCGCAACAAACGAATTTTGAATACATCAATTAAATATATACATTAATTATAAAAAATGTGCAGTCATGTAGCATGATTGTATGAGCGAATTTTCGTAAATTATCGTATTGTATAATGTTAAACTGTTTGGAAATTTGAGCTTTAAGAGTGCATTGTTAACTATTAATTTCATGGCAAAAAACGTATTCTAAATAATAATTTCCTATTCAAATGAAGGTTTTGAATTTTTAGCTTTTTTTCAGTTTTTATGGATTTTTTAGCACATTTTAAGTGCATTTTTCAGCTTAATTTTGTACATACATTTTTGAATGTTCTATTTTATAATTAGTAAACTTTATTTCAGCAATATCCTGCCAAAAAAAATATAAATTTAACGATGTTTAGGTGTTTATAGCCATTTTAAGTGATTTTTTCGTACATTTTTTGAAATTTTACCAATTTAATGTGCTCAAAAATTTCCGGCGACGAACTCATCCTTTCATTTAGAAAGCTTCATTTTTTGGCGCATATATATACCTATATATACCTATATATATACAAAAAAGCGTTAAACTCTAGGATTCGTTTCAGAATGCCTCAAAATGGATTTCAATAAAGAAATTTTTCAAACATTTTCATTTAAACAATTTTCCGAGCATACCAATAGCTTCATTTTCTACAAAAATTTACTAATTAGACGTAACTATTACTAAATTATAACAGATAGATTACTTCTTGACTACTCAGTTTAGTCTTTACTGCATTTCACAATATGAACTTTCCTTAATGTTCACCGAAATTTTCCTCTCACAGTTTCCCAATGTACAATAATATACAAAATCAATTTCAGTGCTTGTTAACGTACAATATATCGACATAGCACGAAGGAACAATACGTAGTAAGTAACTTACCGATTGAGTAATCACAGCGCTGAGTCCTCAAAAATTCTTGTTTCATAATGTAAAGCAACATGGTCTTTCTTTGAATGTAAACGTGCTCTCCATTCTGGATTTTCGCTATGATGTCAGGAGTGAGTTGCTCCAATTTTTCACTAGCCTCGTAGAATATGTTGAACTTTTTATTGTCGGTGTCCTGGAATAATGAATGAGTTGTTCGTTTGTCGGTACAATGTTATATAAAGCATTTGTTTATTTTATGATAAATTAGTCGTTAGAAGTTTGTAAAAATAACTGCAAGTGCTACTTGCAATAGATAACGAAGTGAATGTTCCTATAAGGATCAGGATTGTAAAAATAATTGGAGTATAGATCGGATCATTGTATTATATATACGATTCCTTTGAAAAGATTGACGTGTTGGCAGTTTTAAGACTGAAGGCACTAAGAATTTTTGAAGCAGTTTCCGACATTACGAAGATGCCTTATTCTTTGTACTGAAAATTTGCTTTGGGCCCTCCTACATCACACCCTTGTACTGAATTACATATGATACTAGTTTGAACGCTATTCCTGCGGATTCAATACGTACTATATCTACTCATCAACGAATAAGTGATCGTGAGAAACACGCAAAGTTAAATGTGTCGAAATTAATAGATGATATCTCCACTTCATTCCTCCGCTAGACTGCCTCCAGGTTAATATGATGGCTGCAGGAAATCCATTCATATAACCTGTTCTAGGCGATGACTAAGCCAGAGTTAGTGAGGTATATAAAACTTGATGAACGATTGAACGATGAGCGTTATATAACATCCGCTACAGCTTAATCTGGTGCATCTTCCTTGATTCTACATTTTATTGCATACATCATCGAAATGTGTGAATAACGAATAAAATTACCTATCAATTAGGAACGTACACAAGTCCATCTAAAGACTGATAAAGAAATCTCTCTAAATCTCTCTCCCGATGACCTGATCTTGTGTCTTTCTCATATAGTATTGACGATCGGTGTTCGGCTTTCAAATTATTATACTTATATCAGTCAGGTATAGATACTCCATGAATATATAGATAGTGTATATAGATACACTAGATAGATATTTAGATACTGCATAAATTTATGGAAGGATATTGAAAGGAGTGTCTGCACATTGTTAACCAAAAGCACATTTCAGCGAATTGAATTTGACCTTGAGAAACAAATCATATATAAACCGGTTTCAAGTGAAGTATCACATGAAACATCCTAACAGTAAATATCTATAAAGGGACAGAAAGTAAGGCATAATAAATCTTCTAACGCGCAGAGAACGTGAAAAATTAAATTTGCTTGGTAGACCAACTGAGCACGTAAGAATTGTGCCTGGTGGCATAATAAAAATAGCTTGCCATTATAGGAAATTAGAGAGCATGGCAAATCGTAAGTTCACAATTCAAGTGAGAAGTTGGGTGATGACAATTTGATCATCTTATATCAATTTCAACATGGTGTATCATCAATAGCTACTGCGCATGCGCCAATATGAAATCCTTGTAACAAGCTCATTTTCCACTGTTTCCATCTGATCTGGATGAAATTTTCAGGAAATGTGCGGGCTCGGGGGTAGACGGTCCCCTGTCAGTTTCATTGTTGCCAAATAATACTTCACTCTGCGCATGCGCAAACGTAAATTCCATTATGCTCCATTATTTCAAGCCCTAGTATTTCGATCTGGCTCAAATTTGGATGATACTTGGGGGATTTGATGATCCCATATCAATTTCAAAATGATTGTATCATTAATAGCTACTGCAAATGCGCCAATATAAAATCCTTGTAACGACCATAATTTCTGCTGTTTTCATCCGATTTTAAGTTGGAGAATGTCCCCTATCTGTTTCATTGTTGCCAGATGAATACTTCAATCAGCGCATCCGCAAACGTAAATCCTAACAACCATAATTTTCTCACGGTCTAGTCGTTTGATTTCGCTTAAATTTGGATGATGGAAGATGATGACTTGATTACCTCACATCAAGTTCAACACAATTCTATCATTAATAGCTACTGCGCATGCGCCAATGTGGAATAGCTGTAATGACCTTAATTTCCACGGTTTTCATCCGATTTCGATGAAATTGTCAGCGAATGCGCGGTCTAGGTTGTAGCTAATCTCGTACCTATTTCATTTTTTTTTTTTTTTTTTTCAACTCATCAGTTCACTCTGCGTGTGCACAAACGTTAATTACATTGATTATCATTTTTTTGTCTCTCAATTTATTGACCAATTTTGACATTTTACGGTACTTCTTGACTTACACTTTTCAGCTATGGCATTCTTCAAGATCATTTAAAACTTTTCAATGATCTATACATTCATGATAGGTAAACGAGGCAGCTATGTGCCACACCCAACTTGGCAGACGTTTTTCAATTTTTCCAGCATCTACAGTAAGTATATCAAGGAGATTTTCGAAAATCAAGGCAGTGCTTAAAACGTCTAGGATGTCTTGTGATGTTAATTAAAGAACGGTCGACAAACCAAAAATCTCTTCTTTTTTTAGTCTTTTAAAAATTACATTTCGTGTATTTAAATTTGTGTATTTCTACGTTTTTTACAGTAAACATCTCAAATGCTTTGTTGAGTAAATACCTTATTTTAATCTTACCTTTAATAATTGATGAATGGTGGATATTTTTGGAAAACTCCAAGTGATCATTCCATCCCCAGAGACAGCACTTCGCTCCAACAGCTGATCAACGTTGGAAATTACTTTGTCCATTTTGGGAAACGTAAGGAAAGCCACTAAGCTTCCTGAATATGTGGTCACGACAACTAAAACAACCAGCCACCAAGTACCTGGGCAGCAACAGAGATAATTAACACGAATAATAAAATAACGATCGTCATTATGACTATTTATATAACTCAGCAGATAATTTATTGACCAATTATAATTATCCATAAAATTATCCAATTATAATTATTTATTGACCAATTATAAATAATAATATTTATTATTACCAATTACTATTCTCCCACTGTCAGCCTCAGGCATCACTCCTCCCCCTGAAACATGACCAGTCAGTTATAATTTCATATACCGTATATTATTAGTAGTTTTTGCGAATTTCCGTATAAAATGAAGCTATTGCAATGGCTTCAACAGTTTTAATTCAATGGCAAATCAAAATTTTTGAAAAATTCTTTCAAGAAAATCCGTTTTGTGGCATTCTGAAGTTATTCCTGAAGTTTGCGCTTTTTCATACACATACAAACACGTAAACAGTGCGTGTGAGTGTGTGTATCTATGCGCGCGCGCGCGTGTGTATGTGAGTGTCATTCCTGACAACTCAAAAAATTTGTACCAACAACAATTCGTTCTAACAACTCGAAAGATTCAAAACTGTAACAACGAAAAATAAAGGACGACTCATCAAAATAAGGATTTTCCAGGAGTGAGTAGGTACCTTGCTGAAGAAGAGCACCGTAGAGATACCAGAAACAGTTGTAGAGTCGGGTATAGCCGCCTTTACCTCGGTGGCTGTAGTGATCGTAGAAAGGGGTCACTCGATGGACGAACCAAAGCAAAGGTCCAGCCAAGAGGATGGTGGCTATTATGCATAACCACGTCTGAAAACCCAGTGATAGGAATATTTAATCGATTTTACGTTTTAGACTATTCTGAATAGGTAACTCTCGTTCCGTGTCTTTCTCTATCTCTGTGTGTGTATCTGTATGTGTATGTCCGCAAATCCTTGTAAGAAGCTTAATTTCCACAATATTCAATCGGCTCTTATGAAATGTATGTGCGGGTCAGGGTGAAGATGGTTCCCTATGAGTTTCGTTGTTCCTAAATCAATACTTCACTCGGCGCAAACGTAAATTCCATCAACTCGGCGCAAACGTAAATTCCATCAACTATCATTTTCTCACTCCCCATTGTCCGATCTCACTCAAATTCGGAGGATAGGTGGAAGAGATTAATTTGAGCATTCCTTAACAATTTCAAAAAATCCTATCGTAGTAGTATTGCGCATGCGCAAATATGTATTTCTTTTTGAACTAGCCTAATTTCAACAGTTTTCGTCTGATTTTGATGAAATGTTCAGGGAATGTGCGGGTTAAGCTGTAAATGGTCCACTATTAATTCCATACATCTCAAATCATTACTCCGTTTCGCGCATGCGCAAACGTGAATTCCTTCAAGTATCATTTTTTTACGCTCTAGTCGTCCAATCCCACTCAAATTTGGTGCATAGTTGGGGGACATTGGTTTAATAAATTATTCCATGTTAATTTCAACCTGATTACATCGTTATTAGCTCCTGCGCATGAGCGAAGGTATACTCCGAGAATAAGGTCTAGTTTTCATAAGATTTTTATTACATTTTCTGGGAATTTGGGGGTTAGGCTGTAGATTCCACCCTACCAATTTCATTTTTCTCAAATCATTGCTCCATTCTGCTCATGCGCTAACGTAAATTACTTCAAGCATCATTTCCCGATTTTTAAACATCTTTACTGTGTATCGTAAAATTGCGGGCTCATGGAACTGTAAAAATGTGAACCCTTCTTGTAAAAATATGTTCTGATCATATATACGAGGTTTAATAATAAATTATAGGCCAATGATCTGCGTAGAACGGATATTTAACACAGAAATAATAAACTATTGTGTAACCATTTCCAGCGTTTTTTTACATGCATGTAAATCCAACCCTAAAACAAAATATTTTGTTGAGACAATCGGGCCACAAAGTCGAAGGTCATTCATGAATACATTTTGACAATGGATACACAATAAATGCTATCACACATTCGTTATAAAATAAAAAGTCTCTAAAATGTCTTTCTATTATTGTGTTGCAAACCTCGCCCGTGAAAGGTTGGATAAACAATAGAGCGCGGCTCAGTTCTTTGGGTCGAGATACCAAGAAAGCGTACGCGTCGGTCGCCACTGGATGGGTGAAGTTTACGTCTGCTTTTCTCTCTTCAGTCTCAACGAATGCTACCGCTCCCAGAAAGACCTGAAACGAAATCAGAGTCCTTGAACTAATGGCCTTTCCAGAACCATTTACCCTTTAAGTAGCTACCCAACAGCTATTACCCTCTCACCTTAAACATATGAAAGTACCTGGATGGTGGAAAATGAGGACGGGGAGAAAAGTGCATGGATCGATGAAGTTTTAATAATATTTAATGCAAAAATAATTAATGAATGGATGAGTTTGTATTGCAAAGGGGTCCATTAGTTGTCTTCCTAAATACCAACGATACCTTACAGATACCTACTCCTAATCATGTACGGTGTGAGTGATGATGTGATGAAAGAATTATATAGTCAGGAGTGGCAACGAAATGGTACTACAAAAAATGCAAAAAATTTAACTGTAGAGAAAGACTAACCTGGGTCAATAAAACGGGGAAAGGGGAAGAATTTCGCTATTTAAAATGGTAATTTTAAAATATTGAAGGACTTCAGTCAAAAGATATACCAAATACGAATTATGAAGGAGGAGCCTCTAACATCTTATGATTTTCTTCACAGTCTTGAGTTGATAGCCAGACTGCAACCACATTAACAGTGAATAATAAGATGCATAATTGATGAAAATGCATCACAGTGGCTGACAGTGCTCCCAAGTTTTCCGGACGGTCATGACCTGTCAGCTAATCAGTTCAGGGGTTCGCTCACCCTTAGATTCGGTCGAACACCTTTTGGCCTACCAAGCACCTGTGACGGATGTGGTGCCATTTTCAATATATATCATGCCCAGAACTGCATAAAAGGAGGATTGGGGAAGTGGGGTCATGAGAGTGTGCGAGGCGACACAGCAAGCCTTGCAGCGCTGGCCTGGGGACGAGTTACCACAGAACCAGTGCCAGAGGACAGTGGTGAAAATTCGGCTCTGATTGTCAATGTTAAGGTAGAAGAAGTGTGGAAGAGTGGGAGCTTACGTTCTTTGGCAACCGCATTATTAATGCTGACGCTGTCGCCGCCTCTCACTATTCTCAAGACTGGCCGAGTGCGGCACAGGCAGCAGCTACGGTGAAACACCGCAAGTACGGCCAGGCGGCTGAAGACCTAAAAGAGGCTCATTCTCGCCTCTCATATGCTCGTGTGATGGAGTCTTGCACAAAGAACACGGAGCATTTGCAAAGAAAATTGCCCACACCTTGGCCAAAAAATGAAAAAAGGCATACTCTCATGATCTTGGCTGGGTGACGGTGAAGCTTCAGTTCTCCTTCATACGAGCAGTTTCACTCAGGCTTCTTGGAGTTCATCGTAAAGTCAGGAGACTTGGACTGAAAGAAGGAGCTGCCCTTACGCCCTTGTTACCGGATGATTAAACTAGGAAATGAGGAAACTAGGAACACACACACACACATCTTCAAAAACTGCTCAAAAATGTAACATCTTAATCACAAAAAAAAATTATTCCTCTACCACGTTTTTCCACTAGTTCTGGGAACCAGGATAAGATCATCAACGACCCACAGACCCCTGGAGTTCGTATAGGGAACAATGAGACCGCATTACTAGCCAATGGAGTTGAAAGTTGAATCAGTGCATTGCTGCATTCAGAATCTACAATGTTCATTTGAATAAGTCACTAAAAAAATGTACGGCTAATAACTTCAACATACAAAATCGTTAAATTGGAGCCTAACGTGGCTATAGTCGTAGCAGGTATAATCTGACATCTGAAACAGTAAGTACCTATTATTACTGCCAATAAGTTGTAGGGATTGAGATTAAAAACGGTATTTAGTGGAAAAAAAATAGTTGTCAATTTCCACGAAAAATAAAGAGTTACAATGTAAAATCAATTTCGACGGTCAGGCCATCATCAGTAACAAACAATAAGTTATTGTTACTGTACGCTATTGTTTGTTACTGATGATGGCCTAACCGTCGAAATCGATTTAACATTGTAACTCTTTATTTTCCGTGGAAATGGACAACTTTTTTTCACTAAATACAGTTTTGAAATGGGGTTCCACAACTTCTTCGCTAGTGATTTAGTTCGTATTGAGGTTAAATGAGCTCAGTCGATTTAAAAACTCGAATAACTATCGTTAACAGAAATGACCAAAACCTACCTTATTAGATTTAAGATCCAACACCACTTGATCCCAAGCTGCAAACTCCACAGAGCTGTCTATAACTACCTCCCCCAGCTCCTGCATGAAATTAAACAGCCATTTGAAAGATAATTTGAAAATGATATGGTATGAACTTGATTAGTTACTGCCTTTATTCACAAAATAAATCAGAATTTGATACCAAATGACCATATTGACTTTATGAACTATTGAGAGATTTTTTCTAGTACGAATTTGATGGGAAGTACTTACTTTGTGGAGTGTGAATTTATTAGCAGCACTTGTTCCATTAGGGAGAAGTACGATGTCATACCTGCATCAGAACAAGTAGATGGAGGTTATCTGGGTAGGGACCAACTTTAAGATTAGCTCATGCTATTAGGTAGGTTCCTATTAATATACGGAATGCTCTAACTCACGTGAAATTTAGTTTGTCGGCTAACTCGTTGAGAACATTAAAAACAACTCCCCCGTACTCCGAGGGTTGGCCGAATTCGTCATATTTCACGAACTGCCACGGTGGGAACTGAACAAAAATCAATTCGCCAGCAATGAAGAAGGTACGTATACAATTCAAACATTTATCACAAGTACATATCGACATAATCGCAAACGGATTTAATTTAACATATTCATATGGTCGTTAGTGAATTGCTAGAGAAAAATGAGCTAATAAAATAACTCCATGATTTGAGGAAATAGAATAGCTTGCGTGAAAATGTATTCCCAGGAACAAGGTTAATTTCTAGTTTTCATTAGGTGCCTATAATCTACGTAGACATATTGATGTCTACGGAGATTATAGACCTACGTATCTGCAATTTGAAAAGGACATTCTTTGTAATATCGAATTTTATCCAACAAAGCCAAATACAGACCACGTCTACGAATGAGTGTTTAATTCATTTTGATTACCTATAATGATACAGCAAATAAAATTAAAGCGGACCGAATGAATTTGACGGCTCAGGGTTATAGATTTACGGCATTTTCTTACTTTACTCAATCTTTAAAATGACGCAGCGGCTAACCCGATAAACCTCGGGAGTTGAAACTTAGAGAAGTTAGGTTTTAGTCTATAGAATGGAATAATAGCAATAGGATTGCGGTGCGACGTGGCGCAAAGTATCTTTATCTCCAAAAACCACTTAAAATGGGTTACAATTACATTTTCAATATGCATTGAAACACATGCAGTAGCATTCTCTTAAAATGTAAATATTTTTAACCAAACTTGGCATTATATATGAAATCATGAGGTAAACGAATTTATCCCAACATTTCTAATCAGCGTGTGACGTTTTTGAAAGTTGAGCTTTTTTAGACTCTATTCCCAAATTTTCTACTTCCACTGGTTGTTTTTTCCAGAAAAATATATGTTGCCTTATAATCGATAATGCAGTGAGATTCAGCAGGAAATATATTAGAGGAAACTTGGTCTAGGTAAAACAATTTTTCAAATTTTGAAAACAAGGATTTGGCGCCTCTGCACCACTTTGCGCCAGGCAGCAACTCATCATATTATGCTTGCACTAGGTGGAAAATCTATTTAAAAACTATTTCAATTAAGATGAATAAACTGAAATATAACATTTCTCCATTCCCCATACGATAAAATCAAACTAAATATCTGCTATTCTTAAATAATTGCCACTAAGTTTTATTCTTTACGTTTAAGCTTACATGAACTGAAGCGATTGGCAACGTCCTTCCCCTGAATCCACCGACGACATTGGGGAACAGATGATCCACTAGAACCAATCCACTTCTCGGCTGCCAATGTCCTACTTCCAGCAAAGCACCAGTAGTACTATTGGACTCTTTGTTTCTAATCAGAAAAAATAAATTTTGATTTTACCTTGGAATAGTTTTTTGAATACTTGCATAATGAGAATATATTGTTCACATATCGGAACTAAAGTACTGTGGCATCTGCAGGCTTGATTACTATGGTAACGGAAAATTTCTAATTTCGGAAAATATTCTCTAGTTGCATGTTAGCGTGCTTAGCTATTTCAATGCTGTATAGCATAATGTTTTAAGTGACTGGTATCAAAAATGGACTTAAGTAAATACTGTGGGTCCTGGATAAGAGGGCAACCTCTATGTATGGGGAAATGTTTGAGAATTTTCGTTAAAAAATTAAGCTATTGCGATGGCTCGGAAAATTTTTAAATACATTTTTTTGAAAACATTTCTTCATTGAAATCCGTTTTGAGGCATCCTGAAACGATTCCTGAAGTTTGCGCTTTTTCTCATATATATATATATGTATATATACCCAGACGATAACTCTCATTAGGATTGAGATGATAAAGTGTTTTTGTACTTCTCGTATTCATTTTCTCGTATACGAAAATAGCCTTTCCGAAACGAGAAGAGGTTTTCGTAACGTGGAAACGCTTTTCGGAACGGGAAGAGTCAGCTTTTCTCGTGCTCACTTTTTCGGGATCGTAATTACGGGACGACAACTTGACCTTTCTCTAGGATAATACTCTAGAATAACTTAGCAACTATCATGCAGTTGACATGGACACACACCCCCGACAAAATCGCCTGACTTTTCCCCGTGCCGTCTTTTGTCGTTGGTTTAACATTTGTATTTGTCTTTCTTTCTTGTTTTTTCCCCCGCACCTCAATCAGAAAGGTCATTAGTGGCATTTTGTTCTTGATTTCTACGTTTTATCGAAGATTTCAGCCTTTTCATTCTCAAGATTTCGTTTCAAGGTTCATTTTACAAGTTTTAAAGATTCGTGTTCTTCACGGCTGAATCTTTTTTATATGATGTAGAGGTCGTTGTTTCTTACTTCATGTTATATTTTGGAAATTGTCTACTGTAACAATTGAGTTTTGAACAGTGATTCACTACAAAGGTCACGTTAACGTCTCTATAAGAGTTCTCTTTCTCTCGGGCTTGCGAAAACGATACGAGAAATCAATGCGAAAAGGTTAGCATTCATCGTGCTCCCTCTATCAGCTTGTTTTCGTGTTTACGAGAAATACAAATACAAAAACTCTCCGTAATCCCTTTCATGCACAAAAAAATCAAGCTTTCCAAACGAAAGGTTGAATTTGTTGGCCAACAATTTTTGAGCACATTAAATTGGTCAAATTTCCAAAAATGTACTCAAAAATTCTCTAAAAATTGCTAAAAACGGCAAAAAATCGTTAAATTCATAATTTTTAGCAGAGTATCAGTCAAAACAAAATTATCAACGATTAACTAGAACATTTAAAAAAATTGCACAGAATTTTGCTGAAAAACGTACTTAAATTTCATTAATATTTGCTAAAACAAATCTATAAGAACTGCAAAAAACCTAAACATCCAAAATCTTTTTTGAATCACCAAATTTTATTTAGTACGAGTTTTTTTCCCCCAATAATGAACCTTTTTAATCGACCAAGAAAAAAAATTTAACACCCCCTGAAATCTTTTGTTTCACGTTTCAAGATGCTTGGAATCCAAAAATCGAATAAAAATTGAAAAAAATCCGTCCGTCCGCCATCCGCGGCTTTTCTCCGTATATACTAGACCAAACTATATGAAACTTTTCTCGATTCATTGCTTCATTCTACGCATGCTCTTACCTACGTAATTTACTTCAAGCATCATTTTCCTGTTCTTTTAATCATCTCTACTGTGAAGCGTAAAATTGCGGAGTCTTGGAACTGTACAAGTGTGAACCCTTCTCGGAGACACGATGCGCCATGTTCTGATCATATATAGGAGGATTAATAATCAATTATATAGGCCAATAATCTGCGAAGAACGGATATCTAACACAAAAATAATAAACCATCGTGTAATCATTTGCAGCGTTTTAACATTATCGTTCTACTGAAATTGCTCAAATTTCAATTCAATTTAACATAATTAAATACGATAGATAATTTAAGAAAATTCGCTCATACGATAATGCTGCATAACTGGAACTTTTGGTACCTCCCTTTTGAGGCCTAAAAACCTCAATGTGTGAAAAGATGTTGATTTTTATCAAATAATTAAATAGTTTAGATATGTACCTTCGCTTTTAGTTTATTTTTCGTGATATAAATGCAGTCAGAATTTAAAAATTTTCGTTCTTTGACTTTAACCTGTATGAGTGGTACAAAAATGAAGTTAAACCTGGATGTTAGGAAATCTCGAGTAAGTAAGTGGGAAACCTCCTAAGTGTGATTTGAAAGTTCAATCCCTTCAAGTCCCACTTATCCAGGATCGACTGTATATTGTTTTGAGTTACAATTTTCCTAGAAATTATTTGAATTGAACTCGAAGTGACCTGTGGTTAGTTTTCATTACCTCAGGCTAAAGTTTGAATAAAGGAAATATTTCGAAATATTCATTCAGAATAATCAGTAAATAATATCACTCACCCATAACTGCCTTTTGACTGCACAAAATCCATTCCCCACGAGTCGCTTGATCTAATAATCCACTCAGTACAAGAATCGCAATCAGAGGCTTCATCTCTTGTTTTCTTCTGCAGAAAGATTTTTATTTCAAATTGTTAAGGGTTAGTTCAATACGAATGAGTACTAAACTTCCGTTGATCAAACTATGATAGGTATACATTGATATTTGCAATCATGAAAATTAGCATTGCGAATGTTTAAAAAAAATGAAACGCTGTTAATATTTTCGTTTATCAAATTCCTAAACGAGTTTCTTTCGAAGATACTTACTTTTATGAAATCGAGGATATTTTCCCTCCGCTCTAACTTGTTTGGCTTCAAAACATCCCATTCTTCGTCTGAAAGTGAATCCGCCAGGATGATTTCCTGTTCGATTGACTTTTCAATAGCGATGATCAACTTCTCCACCAGTTGCCGGGTGTTGCAAAGAAGTCCCATCTGAATTTAGATGAGTATACGATGAGGACCACTAAAATGAAATAACTTCCCACCACCTTATACCCCTTTAGAATGAAAGAATGGATTGAGATGTCTTATTAGAGTCAACGGATGCTTCTTGGAGCCTTCCTGACATCAACGGCCATGGTCAAAATTATTAAAGACAGAAAATTACTTAGAGAGTGCTTGGCGCTATTATACTCGTCAAAGCTATAATTGGAGATTAGATGTAGACAGACGTGTCACAATAAATAATGATGACCGCCTCAGGCCTGTATAAGCATATATAAGACACCAGAGCTGGGATTTCTTTCCACGGAAGCCCTATGCAGTCAGACCGCCTCAGTATTCTTAGATTGATAGGCAGGTAAATTTATATGTCTTTGAATTCTACCTCGCTACATCACCACCGGTCTATTCAGAGAGTAGCAAAGAATCTAAAATGCTACAATTTATTACACAACGGTTTATTATTTTATTATTAGATAGCCCCTCTGCGTAAATCTACAGATAAAAGTTTAAAGATAATAGTTTATATATAGATAATTATTGGAAAAAAATTATAATAAATTCCAGGGTTATTTGAATGTTTTGTACCTACTTCCCTTATTCTTTTGTACCTTCTTTCCCTTGTTTCGGTTGTTCGTTTTTAGTAACAAAAACTCATGCATTTTTCATAACACATTATACTTTGGTTTATTATTTCCAATAATAAGCCTATGTAATCGTATAGCAAAAAATTTTTATAACCCACCCTCAAACTTTGTCACTTTACGTTTCAAGGTACGTAGAATCCAAATTTGAAATGTCCGTCCGCCGTTCGCCGTCCGCCGTCCGGGCCATAAAAGGCCTTAGAATTAACTTAAAAAATCTGTTCTTTCGCACATAGACTCCACTTGGGGTCTAGTTGGTCCTAACTTCTCGCCAGCTCGATCGCTCCACTCTCATGGGTGCTATGAGCCAAAAACAGGTGAAAAAGTGTCTTTTTTTTTGTACATTTCAAGTTGTATAGAAATTGGAGATTTATGAGTGAAAAGAAAATGTTAGCTATTAATTTTATGGTAAAAAAGTATTCTAAATGATACTCTTCTATTCAAAAAGAGATATTGGATTTTAGGCTATTTTTTGCAATTTTATAGATTTTTTAAAACAAAATTTAATGAAGTTCAAGTTTTTAGCATAATTTCGTACATACATTTTTAAATGTTCTATTTCATAGTTGATGAACTTTATATGACCAATCTTATGCTAAAAAATATCAATTTAACAATTCTTAGCCATTTTCAGTGATTTTGTCAGCACATTTTTTGAAATTAGACCAATTAGATGATATCAATATACAGTATAGGTAACACTTTTATGTGTTGGAAAGATGACTTGGTAATAAATTGTTTTGTTCATCAACTATATTAAAAATCGTAAAATTGTGAGATTCCGCTGCTGTAATGGATTGAACCCATTTGTGAGGTCCGAAGCTCCGAGTTCCGATACTGAGCGACGTTTAATAATTATGGACCAGAGATCTACGTAGAAGGGCTGTCTAATACATAAATAATAAACCTTTGTGTAATAATTTGCAGCGTTTTGAATTAAGAGATTAGGCAGAGATACGAGCAAAAGAGGGTGAATGAATGAAGTGTGAAGGTCGGTTGGTAAATAATATAACTCGTGGGTCCCGGTGGAAGTTGAATTGGGAACCACAGATCTAAGTATAACTATATAGAGGTAGCTAGCTACCTACCGAAAGAAAATATTAATGAAATAAAATAAAACATCTACCTGGGGTTCACAATTCCATCTATTATAACAAAAGTTATAATAAACTACTTTTCTAAAAGTAAAAATGCCCTAATAAACTAGTTGGTCTGCTCACCGGGTTCCTCGCGAAGTTTTTTGGAATTTTCAAATGTTCACTACCAACGGTGGTTTCAAGACTAGCTGTGAACGTAATCCGATTCGATTCAGTGTCCTAAAAATTTGTGGTTTTAAAAAAACGTTGTGGTTTTTAGATGTACCGTCCCACGCCTTTGGTGATATGATATTACAATATTATTTCCTTTTCAAGGTATTTATTGTGTCAAGCTTTTGTTACCTACAGTCAAACTTGAAAAGCATAGGTAGATGTTTTATTTTATTTCATTAACTTTTGTAATCAACTTTTGTAACCATTGTGTGATAATATACAGTGTTTTAGTGAGTGGATACTTTGTTAATCCCGCAGGACCGTTGGCGGTATAACAAACCAGAATTCCTCTCATTATCTAATAACTAATTACCGAATACCTACGTAAGAACTTGGAGACGATCACCATTATTTATTGTGACACGACTACCTACCTACCTCTCTTCTTCTAAACTTCAATTTTCTCAAACTTCGACGGCCACCTAGGCATAATACTGGCAGTGATAAATTCCTTTAGATTACTTCGATTTCTCCACCACATCCTATTACTTAAGAACTAAATTACTTAAAACAATTCAGGTTGTAGAAACTCATTTCAATTAAGAAAACGGAAGTTTTTATGAAAACTGTGTGCCTAAATACATTTTTATGAAATAGTTATACTGATAGTTGAATTGTGGTGGTTTTTTCGATTCTAGAAATGAACAATAACATCAAATTTCAACATTCAAAATCTATGGTAATGTTATTTATTGGTAACAGAAATTTTTCCATTAGTTTCCATTTCTTCACACGCTATTACTTTTTGGACATACTGCTGGTGAAATAGGAAAATAGACAGCCACTTTGGAACATCAATATTGTCTTCGATTTACACATTTTTTCTTTCACAATTAGATACAGTTAATACGATTGTTTACGATACCATCTCTACAATTATTCTACATGGGAATGATAAATGGCTGTAAGCTGTAAGTAACTTTAAGCTTTGTTAGTTATTTACTTACAAAGATGCTAACAACTTACGTCGCAACGAGATTCAGCCCGCGTAGAGTTGATTAAAAACGCAACGTTTTCACCTTCCCCAATGAGATCAACATATCTCTTTTCCGGGCTGCTCCGCCTTTTCATAACGTTGAGATTTCGCACTACAAACATCCATTGAGTAGTTGGGACGACCAGTCCCATTTTTTTCACCTAGATAATGAAATAATATCTAAGTAATTACATATTTATGTAATAAATATGCTTCACTGATTTCAAATCCATAATAAATAAATAGGTTTTTTGAAAGAAAGATCTTGCTGACATCTCGACTTGTTATACAATTTTCAGAGATTATGTCTAGCAGAGTTGACTGTGTGGGTGGATAAACTGGAGGCCAAATATGGTACGTATGGCTATAGGATTGAGATTAAATTCGGGCCTGGTGTGGGAGCCAGCTCCCAAGGTAAGTGGGGACCGGCAACAATCCGAGTTACACGCTACTAGAGTGTGCCTCCAAGAGAACACGAAGGGGAGTTATTCTATAGATGTATCTACATCTCTTATAGTCAGGCTTGAACAGACTATACCTACTCCAAACTGATGCTGGATTGCCAGGAAGCTAAATTGACCACGGGACTTTTATGAGATTATTTCGAGGTCGGTGCTACAGGACATGCGAGATCTAATGCTCAGGCCAGGCAAGCCCAAACTGGTACTTCATTTGACCAAAATCTTGTCAAGGGATCTCTAGAACCCAGGATGCAGGGATTTCCAGGTATTCAGTGACAGAGGGCGCGATACCGCTCAGATGGGAAAAGGTGCAATGGTAGCTACTTAGGCACACTATGGTAGATACTTCCAGACCGCATAGGATCAAAATAACGCACACGTTTTATAGAGATTGTGGTATTACGGTATAGAAGCACTTTGGATATTAGAATTGGTATTGAAAATTCATTTGCGAACAGCACGAGGTAGGATAGATAATTGATAATAATGATTAAGTAGATGAGCAATGCTCGATATCAATACAACCTACCGCAAATCTACAAGAAACATCAGATCTCCAAAGAATTAACTTGATACGTACCTAACAAAAGAGACTCAGAGGCATATATTCTTTATTATTAGGCACGTATTTTGTGACAACTTTTGTGGCAGTGAGGGGGAGGGAGTCAAAATTATGACTTTATTATCAATCAATATGTGTGTACTGTAAAGCACTTGTGTTTACCAATTCAAGCGTTGGTGTGATCTTTCGTTGGTCGATTAGCACGAGGAAGTTATTCACCATGTCAATTGGTGGGAGGTTTTCGAGTAGGTTGTCCATATTTTTCTTTCTGAAATCAGAAAACTTGATACATTTTCATTGTGGTAATTGAATGATGCACATTTTTCAAACTACTTGAATTCGTAGTAGGAAGTACTATTAAATGCTCCATAAAACTATTGCTCTCTCTCTCTCTCTCTCTCTCTCTCTCTCTCTCTCTCTCTCTCTCTCTCTCTCTCTCTCTCTCTCTCTCTCTCTCTCTCTCTCTCTCTCTCTCTCTCTCTCTCTCTCTCTCTCTCTCTCTCTCTTTCTCTCTCTCTCACTCACTCACTCACTCACTCACTCACTCACTCACTCACTCTCTCTCTCTTCCTATTTTTTATTTCATTTATTTTTTAAATAACTTAGGCACATGAGGATATCTTTAAGGTCTTAAGGCGGTAATCGGATCTTGTAAGTTACCCGAGCACGATGGACCGCACTCCGGGTTATTTGGGATTCAGACGCCACTAAAACTTCACCTTCCTTTTCGCACGTTTGAATTTCAAGCCTTACTCAATCATTACTACAAGCTGGGTCCTTGAGAAATTTCTTCAATGCTCCCTTCTCTGTCTCTCCCAATCATGGATGATCTTTTTCTGAAGGATGTATTCAACATAGACAGCTACAGAAATCCAATGTCGCTCTCTTTCAAGTATTTTGGCTACCACCACCTCCGGTGTCACGTCTTGTGGTGGCACCTCCAGAGCATCCTGTAGCCTTCTTCTTTTGGTAGCCCATCGCTTGCACACAAAGAAAGTCTGGAGCACATCATCGTCTACTTCCTGGCATTTTGGACATATTGGGGAGTACTTTTCCTATTTTATGCAGATAGGCGTTAAATAGTAAATGTCGAGAGGAACTCAAAAAATTGATTACACAAAACCGTAAATATCTGTCTGATTCCTCTTTTATGCAGATTGTTTGATGTGGAAGTATCATCAAGCTATAAATGAAGATAATAGAGAGTTCCTAAATGATAAGTCAATTGGGATAAGGTGCTTGGAGATTTTATCATCTGAGGCGAACCACAGCATCTGCTAACCTGATAAAATCAAGAGGGTCGTCATTAGTGTTTTATCTTAAAGTTACGCTACTTATCTTCAAGTAACGATGAACCACCAAGGGGATTTTCCCGCCTATAACGTGTGTTCAGTTTCCAGCATTTCTAAGTTTCCTATATCTTTTCTTATTCGGTAAAAGATTTTGCAATGGCAGGTTTTGAAAATTTATGAACAAGAAAATGAATATAACTTTCATGTTTACCAACAAGAAATGAATACCACTGTCATCGGTGTGTAAGGTTACTTTGCGATTGGGAGTAAGAGATGAGATAGGTTGGTTCGGGATTAAGCGTCTTATGTTACGGTGAAATAAATTTGTCCAATTGGAGATGAGCCGCCTCATCTCTATCTCCCTATCGCTTTAGGAACTCTCTAATTAACCAGGTTTTTTCGGAATCACCGAAATACACGTGTTCAACTCAGGGAGGGATTAAAGGGGGGGGGGGGGGGGTCCACCCCCCCCCCCCCCCCCCCCCCGAGAGGCAGAAGAAAAAATTCTTGCCAGGGAATGCACAAAAAAGACGCAGTGTTTCGACTAATGTGTTTCAGGTAGAAAAAAGTAATAATAAAAGTTCTCAAAAAAAAAAAAAAAAAGTACCGGTGTGTCAAGTCTCGAAACTAGAAGCATTCTTTACAGAATTTAATGCAGAATTAGAATTTTCTACCCGTTTATTCTGCAAACCTCTGCAAACATTGATTTTTCTCAATTTTTGGTAGCAATTTGCATAATTTGAAACAATGAGTTTTATTTAAAAATGGCCGTGAAACTTGAAACCCGAGTAACATACCGTCATTTATACCTTCCTATTTTCTAAATATAATATAAAATTTATATTACGTGGGTTTGGATAAAATTAATGCAAATTACCATCCATTAGACCAAAATCACCTTATTATTATTTTTAGCTAACTTCATCAATGAAATGATTAGGCCTCAAAATGATTTTTTTCTTCTCATTTTATCTTATTTCTAGTAGCTTCCGCTAATAGTTAGGGTCATAGAACCGCAATATTCATTACTATCGATTTTCGTGGTTTCGGAATTTTTTAAACCAAAACTCCCAGGATTGAAACTGCGCCATAAGTATGT
Organism: Adelphocoris suturalis; assembly: GCA_030762985.1. Classification (NCBI taxonomy): domain Eukaryota; kingdom Metazoa; phylum Arthropoda; class Insecta; order Hemiptera; family Miridae; genus Adelphocoris; species Adelphocoris suturalis. The sequence continues at coordinate 96,519,193 of CM061044.1, read as the reverse complement.
ACGAACTAAATCACTCGCGACGAAGTTGTGGAAACCCATTTCAAAACGGATGTTAGTGAAAAACGTTGTCTATTTCCACGAAAAATAAAGAGTTACAATGTTAAATCGATTTCGACGGTTAGGCCATCATCAGTATCAAACAATAACTCCTTATTGTTATTGTTTGTTACTGATGATGGCCTAACCGTCGAAATTGATTTAACATTGTAACTCTTTATTTTTCGTGGAAATAGACAACGTTTTTCACTGACTTCCGTTTTTTATCAAGTATGTTTTCGTAGATGAAGGAACTGTGCAGAAACTGGGATGGTAGGTACTGGTTTTACTAATCTGTCACGGCCAATTTACAAATCTGTTCGTTTGAATTTTAGTAGGCCTACAAACTGTGTGCGGTGTCCGTGGCGTATCAATTGGGGATTTACGCGGGTAGCGTCAGTGTGTTATTAATTAATCCTGTGTTTACAATATAAATATGTAATCTATAAATAATATTAAATCACGAGGACTGAAGTTATTATGTAGTCTTGTTTTATATCTCCAGCGTTTTATGTTTCATTCCCTGCATTTTGCAATATAATTTTGCCAAAAAAGTTACTTACCTATAATCATTTTATTTATTTATTTATTAATTTTTGTGTGTGTGTACATGGACATTTGGTAACCAAGCTGGTGGGGTGGGGGGGGACTCTTCCCGGTAGAGGACTACCGCCCCCACCCACGAAATTCTATTAATCCGTCACTGGTTCAACTTACAATCGACCCCAGGAGGTGCCGGAAAAAACAATTGCCAGTCTTGTTATAAAAATTAATACTAAATGAGCATCCCTTTGTATAGGTATATAACATGTTAATTTGATATCTCCTCATCAGGAACAATTAATTTGAAAATTACGCATTTATTAACTATTTGGAAATATTATGTTGGTGATTATTCTGCAACCCTATGTGTTGAACACTCACTTTTTGTTCTGGATGTCTTTCGGGAAGGAATGTAGTCTGTACAGAACGACAGAACATGCCATCTCACTTGATTTTTTCGGCCGATTGAGTACTTCTATAATCGATTTCAGCATATCTTCCTCTGTAATTAAAAACATGAAGCTACAATTCCAGAAATAAAAATATAAAAGAAAAGTGAACAGTGAACTAAAATTATTTTCGAACTGACATTACATTTTACTTAACATTATTATTCTACTATACATTATTTACAGAATGTTTTATTTAAACTTATATTTTTACATGGTATATTCAATGTAATATGTGTATTATATTATTTCGATATGAAAATAAGAAATAATGGAAAATGTGTTTTGGCAACATGGGTTGTATAGCCTAAGCCATAAGGGAAATAAAGAATAAAATATCCAGAAATATCATCCTCTTTCCGGTAACGGCCGGTGTTATAGAGGAATGGCAGTACGAGTAGGTACGATATTTGAGGAGCATCATAAGCAAAAGGTGATAAATTAAAAAAATTGAGATAAGGGTAATCTCTTGATCAAAATGTTAATTCAGTTTTATTTTAAACTTGATTATGAAGCCCCCCCCCCCCCCCCCCCCTCGTTGCTTAAAATCGGAGTCGACAGGAAAATCGCGCGTCGACCGCGGATGTACCTGTAATCAATGTTCAATTGGTAAGGTAAAGTTGTTAAAATTTGAAAATTAATCAACTTTTGTGGAATAAAAATTGTCTCTTGCAGATTCCAATACAGGTTTTTTATTTAATTGTCTGGGAACCTCATTGTTGCTTCACCCGTTCGCTCTTCCTATGGGCTCGTCTTTGAACCAGAAAAAGAACGTCATCATGAGTGTGAAAATGGACTGGCGTGAGCGTAGAAAATCCTTTAATAACCTAAGATGAATTTGTAATGTAATTGAGAGGATTTAATATAAATGTTAACTGTTGTAAGAAGGATGTTTTAAAAATATATATTAATACCCCGATAGTACTTAGACGTTGTACACAGAAAGTTGTTATTGAGTAAGATATTAGAATGCGCAAAGAAGCAGAATTTTTATCAGTATGAGGAGTACTATTTAAAAAAACTGGCATGTTCTGAATTAATCATTCAAAATCAAACAATTGAAAGCTTCCAAGTTCAAAAATAACATACGCCTACTTTTCGTCGCAAGAAATTCCATGTATGAACTAATCTTGGGGCCATTAGTACATTATCATCAAACGTAGGTATAGATAAAAATATGTATCCAAGATCTGAAAACAGTTTTTGGAGTCTACCCCAAATTCTGATTCACATGTCTTCGCATGTACGTTCCTCATATATGTAGGCGGATAGAGTTTACCGAGGTTGTCGTCAAATATGATAGCCGTGGTTTCCCAGGTCAGGGATCCATCTTCCCGGAGATCCAGGATAATTTGAGGAACCTCCCAGCCTCTTCGGTACAGCGGCACAGTAATTCCAGAGTCAGGTGGCAGCCTTGGGCAATTCGCTTCTGTAACAGTATTCATACACGTTAAGGCCGCCCGGAAAATTGCCCCACAATAGCTTAAAACATGAAATTCTTGTGCGATATACGATTTTTAAGTCCTTAATTGGTGAGAATTTAGTACCCATCCATAGAAATCACTTGTGTAATAACCTTACTCTAGTTGACTACACTATCCGGGTGTAGGGGTTCGTTCCAGTCAAATTCGGGACCCTGTAAGTATATTATACAAAAACCAACAGATAAATTAGCTATTTGGTTGCGACCGAAGTATAGCGAGCTTTTACTTCCTTTCCCAGAGGCTGGAAGCGAAGGAGGAAGGTAAGTGCACTGGGAATCTCATGGCGGTGCGCTTAGCAGAGGTTGGAGGAGGTTGCCTTCTCTAATGGGATGATAGGTCCATTTTTGTAGAGCTGAGCAAGAATCGACGTTAGATATAAGAAATTCACTTTTGTGCATGTGCACAGACTATTATTAAACCAACGTTGTTGAGAGTTATGGGGGACCTTATGGGATCTAACCCGCACAATCTCTGAAAATTTCATCAAAATCGGTATACAATTTTGTATATTTTCGAACGTGCAGGATTTACCGCAGACATCAGACAGACAGCCAGACAGAAAGACATATAGCGAAAATTCATCAGCAAGCTCTGAGACGCAAAAAACTAGTGGGAATTTCATTTTGTAAAACAACAATTTTGTTCGACTTCTAGCACGAATACGAGAGAAAGCAATAAGTTTCTAATAACAACAAAAAACATGGATGAATCCAAAAATGAACTTGCGAGATGTATTACCTATATTCAGGATACATTGACGCCGTAAATCTTAGCATACTGTAAATCTTCTTAACAAGACAAGAAGTTGGAAATGTATGAATATATTTTAAATTTATCATCTCATGAGCCGCTGCTAGCTCAACCAATGGCTCGTACTCTCGTAAACGTCTTTGAAATAGATATTACAACCCAATTACCACGAATGAACATATTTAATTTACGGATTTGGTTATCAGTAGAATGATTTACAACCAGATAAATATAAACTAAAATAAGTACCAACCTACTAAGTCAGAAATCGGAAAGAACGATGAAGGGCGTAAATTTTGGAAAAATGTATTGCGTTACCGGGTTTCCAAGAGTGCATCTACGTTTTGTTTCTTTGGAGGAACAGCTTCCTAAATTGATCTGTAGAATCAATCAAATTTGTTCAAAGCTCTCAAAATAAGTGACCTCTGACTTCTTCCCGCATTTTTATTATTACCTGTTAAGGATATAAAGAGAATGTCGAATTTTTTCCCTCGGTTGAACAACGTCCACAAATCCATACAGCTTGTCATGCTGAATACAGCTGTCACATCTGCAAGTACCAAAAATCACAGGTATACTTTGCGTGAAACTTAAAATCGTGATACGTACACGAATATGATATTACGGATAATTCAATCACAAAAATTAAAGCTAGCATTCGAACACCTTTCACTTATTTGGGATGTAGAATAATAACTTAAAATATGGAAAACAATATAATATTATAATATATTATATAAATTACAATGCTGCGAATTATTACACAAAGGTTTATTATTTCTTTATTAAGTTGTTTTTCTAACATTTTTATGATCATTTTATACGAAATTCTCTTCCTTTTCCCGATTTCAATTTCCCTGACTTTTCTGATATTCCAGGTTTACCCTGAGTAACAGCTAGTTTAATCACCATTATTAATTAACCCTGTTATTACGAAGCATTTATTTTTTATAAATATTTGCTCAATCTTGTGTATATCATGTTGAGAAGGTGTTCGACTTATTTTTTGTGGAAAGTGACAAAAGAGTTTCCACAACTTTGCTGCGAGTGATGGAAGTAGTTCGTATTGAGTTTCGGTAAGGAGTATAGATTCACTTTGGTTTGCAAACTCAATTTTCTGTTCCCGTATTAATGCAAAACTTAACACTACAGGAGGAACATAAGTTACTCGTACTTGAATTTAAACTTGTAAATTTGGAGTACTGCACCATTGTTTTGATGTTTCTGACTATTTGAAATGAATGTTTCTGACCTGGTTCCAAGTAAATGTTAGCATTGGAGTGATACAAGATATCTACAGCCCCTTTCTTGAGAATCCTGGACGAGATTTCAGAGACGATCCGTCTTACTTGTTGTTCGATGTGCCGATCAATAGAGTCCACAAATGACTCATCTATAATGATAACTGAAACACGCAAGCAAACCAGTTCATTCATCAGCTTTATTTATGAATAAATAGATCCTGGAGTATAGGCAAGTACATCAGAGGAAAAAATATAGATCACACATTCTACATACATAGAAGGCAATTGGACGCAGTTAAGCAACAATGGCCTAAACGACATTTAGGCCGAAATTGAGTTTTTGAAAACGTAGAAATTGTCTCGTCAAAAGCTCCCGTTTTCTGACGGTTTTAGCGCTCCCTATTAATATTTATAGGAACTAGAGCCAAAAAGGATAACCATCATTTGCTGTATCCACATTTCAGATTTTGGAACAATAGCCAATGTCCAATTTATGATAATAATCAAATTTGCAGCTATGACCCAAACGCAGTTATAATCCCTTCATTGCTAATTTCATTTTTCAATAAACTTGGAAGCCCCAATCGATTATTATACAACAATGGCCCAAAATGAGTTACTTGATTATCACCAAGCCTGTTGTTGCGATTTGTCATTTACGTAACATCAGCTAGATTTGCTAGCTGATTCATTCCCGAATTCCTCGATAACCCTCATTCTTCATCGCAAGTTCGTACTCCTAACAGCTACGACATACTTCAGAGAACGCAACTTTTTTAACAATGGCAATAATATCAAAAATAGATTGCATTAATAGCGTTTACATTTTAATGATAAAGTCAAATTGCAACAATGAGTCAAGTAACAAGTTATTTAAGAAAAAAATTCAACAATAGGCTGAACGCCAGTTTGAAGAGGTTTTGGCGTTCGGCTCATTGTTGCGAAATTTAATTTGGGATGTAGGACAAAACGGGTAAGCGCCAAACCTCTTCATCTGAAATAAAGAACATTTCTGGGAGTTAAAACGTAAACAATCATTGTAAGCATACTACAAAATAGGTCACTAGAGAAATTTCAACATCCTGGGCCCTCCACAAAGGCCGCAGCAACGATCCATTACTCAAAATCTTTAATCTGATTTCCCAAAAGTTTGGTTGATATCGCTTAAGAAACTGTTGCATAACTGCGAGCAATTTAGAATTATTCCTTATATGAGCGAGTTACGGAAAATACCGGAGTAGTGAGCGTTACATGAATATCTCGTGTGCACCTTCGCAAAGGATATTGATATCGATCCGAATAAGTTGAAATCCGTAGAAAAAAATATAGGACATAACTTCTACAATTCTTTAAAACTTTCTTAACCTTAGTAAAAATATAAGGAATTTGTTGGTGGCAACGCCTATAACGACATATGAGCTAAACATATTGGTAAGTAATGCAACAATTACAGATAAGTCCGTATGAATGAATTGAATATAATTTTGGTAAGAAATAAAATGAGAGAAAAAAATCATTACCCTCTCCCCTCCCCATTTACCCCCTCCAGCGATAGTAATTTTGACATTTCCAAGGTAGCTTAACTGGACTAAAATCTAGATTGAAAAGATACTTATTAGGAACTGTCACGGAAATCAGATGAATATAGCAAAAACATCACGATTTATCGATTTAAGGTACCATCTCTATTTGCCCCATTCCATCATACAATTTGAAACTCCTGACATATTTTCAAAAACTAGACCAAATTTTTAATTTAATAAATAAAAAAAATCATGAATATTTGACGAGAATAGTAAACATCACAATTTATCAGTATCATCCCCTCCATTCACCCCCCCCCCCCCCCCATAATATATTTTGAAACTCCTGATTTGCGTTCCAAAACAATCAAATTCCTAATAGAAGAAAATAAGAATCACGAAAATCGGTCGAGATTTTTAGCTTGGGCAGCGCGTGAAAGAACCGGTAATTATCTCCTCTGCCCCTACCTCGACAGCAAATCTGAAATGTCAAAGGTTTGTTGCAATACTAAACTAAAATTGGAATAGAACGAAATAAGAATCACGGAAATCGACTGACAAATGTAACCTGGGCAGCATTGACAAAATTAGTCGAAAAACCCCGTTTTGTCAGCTTTACCCCCTCCATTCCCATATTCCATCATTAAATTGAAAATTTCCAAAGCTTTTTGCGCAGTTAGACTAAAATTAGGATCGATCAATGAAATAAGCTCACCAATCGGTTGGTGGCCAACGTCAATAAAATTTGTCTCACACACACAGACATACACCTATGGTTTTTTTCACGGATTCGGTCTTAAATCCGAAGCGGATTGGTATGCGTTTAACTAATTTTATTGTTTCAATTTTATTTTTATTCATTTATTTTATTTTATTTTTATTATTACTCATTTTATTTTATTTTATTTTTTTATAATTATTATTATTATTATTATTTTTTCCCCCAAAGTTTCTCTAGTTGGACAGTTCATATTATCACAATCAATAAAACACCAATTTTGGGATAGAAAGGCCTTTTTTGTAAAGTCTTGTAGTTATTTCATTTATTTATTTTTATTTACTTTTTTATTTTTTTATTTTTGTTGTCCCACTCTCCCCGGATCACTTCCAATAGGTCTTCTATTTATTGGCAATGCCTACCTTCAGAGGGACGTACTAATGAGACACTAATGAAACCAAATTTCTTTCTATTGATTCTAAAATCATTGTGCAAATTTTTGTTTGAAGATACTTGATCTCAATAATGACTCGGGAAGTATAGTTTGTGGGAAGTGACAGAGAGAACTTCCTTATTATGGCCCATTCCCCCAAGGAAGATCACGAATTAATATTTATTCAGAGTTACTTAATGCTGTTTCGGAAGAATAACTCCCGACTGTGGATAAACCCCCCTTCCGCCCTTTAAACTCCTGCGGTGGAACGATAGATGAAACCAAGGTAAGTTGACTGAACAACACAAGAAGCGGCAAAGTCACATCTCAAAGGCCTGGGCAGTTCCTTGACTTCAGAACCAAGACGGAACATAGGCCTTGTAAAATTTTATTCATATCCATAATCAATGGCATTGTATTGTCATGTACGTAATTTGAATAAAATCCGAAATTAAAAGTGCAAAAACTGCCCTATTTGTGAATGAGTAATATTGATGGAAGTGAACTGTAATGGATAATGAGTAGAGTGGTTCCTTCTTCAAGGGGGAGAGGCGATTAACCTGCTACACCCAGAGGATATCCTGGAGGTTGAATAGCCCTCCAGAATATGTCAAGGAGTAGCATAAGCAAGAATCGAGAAGGTGGAACTACTCATTATCCATCACACTACCGGGGCTTTCAAAAAGCGAGGGGGGGGGGGGGCTGCAGAGTGTGAGGAGGCTCCCCAAGTAGGTAGGGCTGGGGTAAAAGTTTAATTGTTTCAAGTTTTAAGGGATATTGCCCATTTTGCCTATTGGTGGAGAGGGGGGGGGGGTTAGGGGCGCCAGGTCATTCAATAATTGAGGGGCTGGGTGGGGGCAAGGGTGTGGTTCGAAACCACGACCACGCTCTGCTACCCTGCAACGACGAGAAGTTATGGAAAGAGAGTGGTTCCTCCTTCAAAGGGGAGAGGCGATTAACCTGCTACATCCAGAGCATATCCTGGAGGTTGAATAACCCACCATAATATGTCAAGGAGTAGCGTAAGCGAGAATCGAGAGGGAGGTGCGACTCATTATCCATCACAAAACCAACATGGAGAGAAATTACTTACGGAGAGTATCGTTTGCTCTCTTGTCATTATGAAGCTTATTCGCAACGTTACATTCATGATCCTTCAGCATAATCATCAGCAACACAAACTGGACCAGGAACAACCCCGTCGACATTGGTCGCCGCAATAGGGATTTTCATTTTTCTTTCCGAACAAACGCTTTCGCAGGTATCGAACAACCTTTATCAAGAACAAAAATCGATCGAGATTAGATAGAATTATGAATTTTAGGGCAGGTAGCGAAATCGAAAGTGTTATTAGTATTCATAACCAATCTGGATTGTGTGGCGAAGCACTATAGACGAAACTCGGACAATAACTGCGAAGGTATAGGGTCAGAGCGGGGGCGTATCGTGGGGATAAGTTTATCAAGAATGTATAAAGTTCAGAGTCATCCGAAGGAGGCCTTCACCTGTTAAATGGGCCTCGCGGGGTTGAGGGAATCTAGGTGACCCTGTTGTGCCCGATTTCGTGTGACGTGAGAGAAGTGATGTTTCATTTCGCAGAAGGCAACCACTTGCCGGTTATGAGAAGTAATAAAACTAAATCAACATCAAGAAAAAGCATGAAGAATTTCCAAACCACTTTCAGGCTGCTCCACTGGCGATGCACAATACGAACATATAATCTTGACGTTATTCGCATACGAATATTTCGGAAATAAGTTGTGAGAAAGATCTAAATTTACTTCTTGTAAATTCGTTCTGAACCGATTCCTGGAGTTGCAGCAAATTTTGGAGAAAATTGGACTATCACAATGGTTTCAAAAAGAAGATTTTTCAACATTTTCATCTCGTAAACTCGTTTTGAAGCTTCGGAACTTCTAGAGAAAATTCGCTAAAATTCGTTCTTTTGCCAAAAAATCAAGTACTTCAAATGGAAGGATGAGCTCGTTAGACGACACTTTTTGGGAAAAATACTATTAAATTGGTCAAATTTCAAAAAATATGCTAAAAAATCACCAAAATAGCAAAGAAGGACTAAAAACATTAAAAACTAATGTTAGTGAAAAAGCGTTGTCTATTTCCACGAAAAATAGAGAGGTACAAATTTAAATCGATTTCGACGATTAGGCCTTCATCAGCAACAAACAGTAACAGTTACGAATAGTAACACTTGCAGATCTCCCCAACGCCTTTGTAACAGAGGTTTACACTTTAACTAACTAGTTTTACCCTTAAAACACAAAAAAATTGAGCATAACAAATGAACTAAAAAGTCGTAAGTTAATCTGTAAATCTCTGTTATAACGGGTGTTACCATTCGATTCAGCGTGAAAAAATACGTAGAAACCGGCCCAAACTCAAATTTTTTTTATAGGGTCATTTTTCACAAAATTGATTTCATAGAAAATGCCTTCAACATACAAATATACGTTTATCCTTTAATTACTAAAGTATAATAAAAATTGATAGGTAATACCGCTAGAAAGCTGAGATCTTGGGCCACTTTTAACAGATGAGGTATGCAAAAAACAGTACAGAAATGGGACACTCACAGCCGGTTTAAAAAATTAGAATTTCTCATACTCGTGGAAATTTCATGTTCTGGCCGTTTTTTTCACCAAATAAAATTTGACGCTCTTTCCAACGGTATTCTTTAATTTAACCTTAAGTACGTTTTTATTATTGTAGTTACTGCTGTTTTAGTGAATCAAGGTCAAAAACACGAAAAAAATCTCAAAAATTGAAATACGCGAAAACAGAGTAAAAAAATTTTTCAGAAGGAACTTTCGTCCAGAAATGAGCATTGCAAAGGGTTTGAAAAGTGAAGAACGCTGAATGATGTGAAAGGTTTTGCTACATCGAAATATTACAAACCTTCGCTCAATAATTTGCAGAATTTTAAAATTTAGAATGCACCATTATTTATATAAGTAACTACATGTATACTTTATTGATAAGGCATACTTGGGTTTAAGCTGATGTAACTCCTACTTTTACTCACACAATCCTAAAGTGGTTAACCAACCTCCACTTGAAAGGGTCCTTGAAGTGCGCTTCTGTTCATCTTTAGAATGAGCAACACCTAAGCCAAACGGGTTGACAGCAAGCACCCAAGTACTCGCACCCCGCGCAGATATTGCACCACCTGAGGGGTTTGGAGTGAAAATAAACGCCAGAGGCCGAGATGGGAGTTGAGCGTCGGGGCCGCACCTTTTGGAAGCACTTGACGCTGCGGTTGTCCCGACTTACGACATGACGCACCGTTACGTACTGAATGAGTCCCTTCATACGCCGTAAGTGACTTGCCGTGTCTTCGTTAGATGAAATGCGGAAACGTTGAGAATAGATAATCACACGTACTAGCAAATAACCAGTCTAGTTGTACGCCTATCTTGCACATGACGTGAATCTATTCGTGTTGGCAGTCGGTACCAGCAGGAATAACAACCTACTCTGAATAGAGTGCTTGATGTTGGTCCATCAAAAATGATCCAAAAAGTCCCAGTCATGTTGCATGATCGTATGACCGATTTTTTGAAAAATAACATTTACATTATGTTACATTGTTTTGAAATTTGACAACTTAGAGTGCAAAGAAATAGTTAACTACCAATTATATGGCAACAAAATTCGTTCTAATTAATATTCGGCGATTCAAAAAAGATTTGGAAATTTTAGCTTTTATTGGGAGTTTTGATAGATTTATTCAGCAAATATTAGTGAAACTTAAGTAAGTAAAATCGTTTGCATAGGTAGTTTTTTGCAGACATTTTGTAATGTTCTACTTCGTTGTTCATGAACTTTTTTTTAACTTACATTCTGCTTTTTAAAAAAATGATAGATTTTTCGCCGTTTTTAGTCTCTTTTTTTTTGTACAATTTTTTTTTTTTTTATTTGACCAATTTAATACACTCAAAAAATGTTGGCCAAGAAACTCATCCTTTCGTTTGGAAAGCTTGATTTTTTAGGGCAAGAACAGAATTTGTATCTCAATCCTGAGGATTCGTCTTTCAGAATATCACAAAACGGATTTCAATGAAGAAATATTTCGAAAAATCTTATTCTAAAATTATTGAAGCCATTGGAATAGCTTCATGTTCTACAAAAATTTGCTAAAAGTTCTAGTCATGAATCGAATTTTTGGATTCATTAAATATTTTATTCGCACGTTTACTTTGAACTGTTTAAATTCGTAGGAGAGACTATTGAAACAGCACTCAACACAAAACACTCAAACATTTTCTAAATTTATGTTCTTCAATGAAAACAAAGTCCAACAATTTTAGCTACTTTATCACCTTTTAAATATTATTGAGCTCTTTTTATTGAAATTAGAGTAGATTTCTAAGTACAAAAATATGAATGTTCAACCTTATGGTAAGCAACTTTTTTTTCACATTTTCTATTAGGTGCACATTAAAGTAATTTTTTAGAAAATTTTTGTACGCGGATTATAGTGCTGTGTTTTGAACTCATCATTTCTTTTAGCGAAAAGACTTTTTTTTAATCCAGAAGGGAGATGTCTGGAATAACATACATTGACATATATATATATAATAAAATACATCTAATCCATAATCTTCTTTCGTATAGTTTTCATTAAATTTTCTTAAGTCTGACACAAATCGTGGAAAGTTTAATTCAATTTACGGTACTTTTCCGTTATAACCCCCCCAGTAAATTTGTCTTCAACACGCCCACCCGATGTTTCTAGGCATTACTTCTTACTTAGATTACATATTTACGTAGAATTGGTGACAATTTCAAGCTGTGGAAAGAAATTAGATTATTTAAAAAATTGAAAAAAGAAAGAAAAAAAAGGGGGAAAAAGAACTACCCTGTTTTCAGAAGTTGCCGATGTCGGTGGGGATTTGTTGAAACAAATTGGCGTGGTTGTGGTTTGATTGCCTCCACATGAATTCGCACAAGTAGAATGCACATGAATTCGCACAAATAGATCAGAATGCTGTGTATAGTTTGGTGGTCTGGATGCTCGCAAGCTCACATCTCAAAATTACATAACATCAAGTAGTCAATCCCTTAGTAAAAATACAGATTAGTTGGACGTGTAGATCAGAATGATGTGTGTACTTTGGCGGTCTGGATGCTTGCAAGCTCGCATCTCAAAAATACATAACATAACATAACCTAAGTAAGAAGTAATGCCTAGAAACATCGGGCGGGCGTGTTGAAGATAAATTTACTGGGGGGGGGGGGGGGGGGGGGGGTATAACGGAAAAGTACCCAATTTACTTACCTACTTTAAGTTCAATTTAATTCGTGAATATTTTAATTCAAAGTAGGTACAAAAGCTATTCTATAAACTTATATTGATTTACATCAAGAGTGCCAGTGCTAGACACACTAAGGTACACCACTACATAAACCTCTTTTGTGAAAATATTCAGTTTGAGTCTTGAGTTCTAACAAGAAATTTTCAGGCTGATTACATCACCCATTCTTAAGAGCTTAACCATCCTTCTACCTATTACATCAAAATTAAACATCTATTATATATATATTCTTGGATTGGTTTTCACTTTTTACCTTCCTTCTCTTCGAAAATCACGAATCGTCATGATGAAGCGCACTACTAAAATAAATTACAGTCATTAGGTCTATCCGCCGAGGCAGTTTAGCATTCGATGGAACGGTTTGACCCGATCCGTGTGGTTAACTTTAGCGGTTAGATTGTAAATTCGATAAACGTGAGGGGGTAGCGGGAGAGTATAACAACACCCAAGTTCCCTTCACTTGGGATCAGGGAAGTAGGTAAAGCTCGGGATTGCCATCGCAGGCTCTTCCTTCCTCGCCGAACCGCCTTTGTTATCCAGTTATGCAACTTCGAAGCCTACAATCGTCTGGAAAAACACTGAAAATTGTTACACAAAGACTTATTTTTTTACCATCACTATCTCAGATAGATCAAAGCATACATATTTCAACCCTTAAATTAAATTTACCTGGAGTTGAATGAAAATGTTACCGAAACACCCCCGGCTGATGTTCGATTGTGCCAAATTTCACCATTAAAATCGGACCATTAGTCTTGAACTGCTTCAACCAATTTTAATTATGCAAATGCGCAACCAATACCAACCACTACCAATACTCAACCAATTTCAATAATAATCATACGGCAACATCCTGAAGCCTACACCCGACTAGCCACCGTGGTTGAACGGAATTGGACGAATAGATCGTTAGAAATCGATATGATAATATGTTCACTTTTGCGAATTTATAGGGGTGCGTCTAAGAACTAACCCGCAAGATACCTCAATATGTCGCCAAAGTCTGACTAAAACATTGTAGTTTCGGGTCAGAGGAAGCAAAATGGCCCATCACACAAAGTTTCATTATTTCCGTATTAGCTATCCTCTTAGCTGAAACAGCCGGACACACATGTATGGACTCATGGACAGTTTAAACGAGAAAACCAAATGGGGAAAAAATCATCAAACAAGGACTCTAATTCCCGAAAGTGACTTTTCAAGTCACAGTCGAATGGCAAATTTTGGTTTAATTTTCAATAGTAAACATTTGTAATCGAGCGAAAAAAAAAATTTACCCTCCTCAAAATGTGTTACAAAATGGATTACGTTTTAAGGTACATACCAATAAAAACCAACAAACGTACGAATAATACTTATACATAGATACAAATCCAAAATACGAATTAAAAAATCTTTTAAAAAATAAACCCGTTTGTTCGCCTCCAAAGCTCTGGAACAAAGTTAATGAAACTTGAATAAAAATTCACAAACGGGGTGCAGTTTGTCTAGAATCTCGACAACGATTGCGATCAACCGTAAAAAGTGAATTATGATGGCTGAAATATTTTTAAAAAAATCATTAACTTGAAAACTTTTGAAATAAGTATAGCGTTTTTGGCTGTCATTGATAGATATCATCCCAAAAAATCGAATGTAACTACACGGATTGCTGTTCGTTCATTCGTTAGCGACCCTACAGAATTTGACTGGAAAAATTATTGTCAATATGAGAGCAAACTAAAACTGGTAGAACATGTTAAAAATCGTTTTATGAACTTCGGCGATCGTAACAGCTGATATAAGGATTCGAGAATTCTTTTCCTGTGATTTTCCTAGAAATGGTTCTGTCAATAACCTTGAGTGAACACCCTCAATACGGTTGAGTATCCATCGTTGCCAGTGGTCTACTGTTAACAAAGCGTTTGGAAAACATGTGGTACACGACGATTGCAAGTTTCTCGGTCCACACGGTCCGTGAACCACGTATGTGGATACAATGTAGAGCATTTCTGGATCGGTTTCTGGATATGGGATTTTGGCAGAAATTGACATCGACTTGATTGGGTCTGATTTTCTCAATCAACCAAACGAGGATGTGTACATGAGCTAGTCCAATTTTCTGCCACTCATTAGAATTCCTATAACAACGTTTTTCACCAAATTGACGATACTTAACAATCAAATCCATCGGCAACTTTAATTTTTGTTCGAAGACTCGTGAGGAGATGGCATGGCAATCACTGGATGACTGATCGGGGTGCAATAGCTGCATAATTTCGATCGATTTTTGGGCAAGTGATAGTGACAAACAAATCAGGGCGTCCGTAATGCCGCACATAAGTAATGACATCCAGTGCATATCCGTGCATGTGACGAGGGCTACCAACTTACGTTACTGGAACATACGTCAATCGATCGACGTTGTTTCCATCCCCATCATTGTTGATTGAATCGCGCAAAGGGATATACTCCTCTGAATGCAATTTTGACTGATTGGATGAAATGGAGACGTTCGGTTTCAATTTTGACATATGTGTCGACTGCATATTGTGAAACAACTTGCTCTATTTCAGAGCTCACCCAGCTGATCAGGGGTCGTCCGTTTGATGTCATTGTCGACCCCCCCCCCCCCCCCCCCCCCCATTTATCCATTTAAAATTTCAGTATCGCAGGTTCAATAAGGAAGAAATTAGCCTCAGAACTCACCCATCTGAACGGAGACGTTCAGTTTCAATTTTGACATACCTACCTACCTACCTGTCGACTGCAGGTTGAAAAGGGGTCCTCCGTATGATGTAATTGTAACCCAGCAGTCCCCTGATGGCTCCATTTTGAATTTCAGCATCGCTGGTTGGATGGGAAAGCAATAAGCCTCAGGGATCACCCATTAGCTCATCAGGGATCACCCATCAGCTCATCAGGGGTTCTCCATACGATGCCTTCGTACCCTCAGCAGTCCCATTTCAAATTTCAACATCGCAGGTTCAATGGGAAAGAAGTTATAGCCTCAGAACTCACTTAGCTGATCAGGGTAGACGATTTTACCCGAGCCTAAAACCATCTCAAGAACTCGACGAGCATCCTAAAAAAAATCGCATTGAAATCCGTTGAGCCGTTTGGCCAGCAACTTCGGAAAAACAAACAATATTCTCATTTATACAGTATTTATTTTTTGGAGAAACTATGGGTGGAGATTGCCCCTTTCCTAACTCAAAATTCTACCAAGCCTCTTATTGTTATTTTAGTGGCAGCCTGTTTCATTCTGGCGTATAAAATATAATTGTTTAATTATGGTACTTTTAATATAAGTACATTACTAGAAAAAATCGCTCGACAGCAGTAAAAATAAAACTGGCTTCGTACAGCACTTTCAAAATTGCTTTCACTAACAATCTTTGTTCAAGAAATTAGCACTTACCACCTATTTGAATGAAACTTCCGTATTAAGCATTGTTTGTTATTACCCCTTACTACGAAGAACCTGCTGGCGCGACTTTGTGAAAATAGTCATTTTTTCCGCTATACATTCGTTTTGGGTTCAACTACACTTAACAAAATCATTATTTACCTCTAATTATTATTAGGAAAATTAGCACTTACCACCTTTTCGAATGAAACGTCCATATTAAGCATTGTTTGTTATTACCCCTTACTCCGAAGAACCTGCTGGCGCAACTTTGTGAAAATAGTCATTTTTTCCGCTATACATTTGTTTTGGGTTCAACTACACTTACAAAAATCATTATCTATCTCTAATTATTATTAGGAAAATTAGCACTTAACTACCACCTTTTCAAATGAAACTTCCGTATTAACCATTGTTTATCATTACCCCTTACTACGAAGAACCTGCTGGCGCGACTTTGTGAAAATAGTCATTTTTTCCGCTATACATTCGTTTTGGGTTCAACTACACTTACAAAACTACACGTACGACGTGATACGTTAGACTTAAGAAAATACGTATTAGACTTAAGAAAATTTAATTAAAACTATACGAAAGAAGTTTACGGTTTAGATGTATGTTATTACATTTGTACAACTACACTTACAAAAATCATTGTTTATCTCTAATTATTATCAGGCAAATTATTTAGTCCTAACACTCTTACACACATGGTTTGATGCACTACCCACGCTACAAATGACACAAATATTACCGAACGTGTTACTCGCTGGTGAAGGAAGTTACAGGTGCAGTTACCATTTACCAGCTTGTAACTGGCAAACGTGACATTAAAAATCGCTCCGATACGCATTTATGGAGACGTGCCCGAGCCCACCAAATAGCACAAAAGATTCTTCGAAAACGTTTTTTTCTGACGCAACACAGAACACGTGATGACCAGGCGTTTAGCGCACCCCATTTTTTTCGGCGGGATCCCGTGAAGATGTCGCAACTCTTAACTGAGGTATTCATTGCAAGCGGAGAGCAGTGACAGGGGTTTTAATCACGGAATTCCCACCTATACCACTTGTATATTACCTGTCTTCAGAATCTAGTTAGATTCGTAGGGCCTGTTCCACCATGGAGGGTCACGAACTAATCAGGAGTTAATCCAGTTATGTCTCTGCCGTTTTTGAGGTATAACTCTCGAGTCGGGATTAACCCCCTATGGTGGAAAGCGCCCATAGAAGATAATGTAGATCATACCTACTTATTCAAGGACATGTTGAACTTATTTTTGTCTGAAATTTACCAATATCCCAAATTTAATTTTTTGAAAGTGAAAATTTTCTTATTTACCTACAAAGCAGCAAAGAGAAATTAATCAAAATACTAGTAGAAGTTAGATAAATATAAATAGAATAGAACCAAATTGTTACCTAGTAAAAATAATATATGTTTTTATGTTAATTGCGACCTCCGTCAACTCAAGTAGGTGGGGTAAAGTGGTGTATCTAGGGCCGATGACGTCAGTGGATGGAAGATGATGGTATAAAAATCCTGTTTGCATGTTGTTAAACTGCCATCATGGAGTAGGTATAAGGGTGCATTTGCTCTTGTTCACTGATAACGCTGTTAGCAAATTATCGGATTATGAAGTTTTTCTAGTATCAATCCATATGTCATCAGCACAGGATCAGAAGCCACCACGTTCAAAGTAAGAAATTGATTTATGATTTTCCAATTGAAAATTGTTCCTTAGGTAATTGAGGATCAATTTTTCGTATACATTTTTGAAAATCGATTTCTTGTGGTAAAGGTGATATATTATATACTTTAGATGGTGAAAACCGTTGGATTAATAGTATGCGCAAAAATTAATTAAAACTCTATTTCGTATATTAGCCTAGGTACATATGGGTGATATTCTGGAGACTTGGACACTATCGCATCCTTACATCGAGGCCAGCGAAATGGAAGTTATTTCACCTTGTTGTCATGGTGACGAGTAAACATATGCGAAAATGCCCCATTTGTAGTCACAGCTGGACAGCAGCATAACATAGTCTCACCTAGTTCCGAGTCAATATTTTCATTATTTGTAATATGCAAGGTGATAAATTGTACGCAAATTACATCAAGTTATTATCAGGTGTTGACCTCAAACGCTACGAATGCAAGATTTAATCTGTGGGGTAGAGATCCATAAGAAATGTGCGTTGGGGAGTTGACATACAAGTGTTCTAGATGATCCAAACATCAGCCGCAAAAATGTTGTGGATGTGTTATGAGAGCTCTGTTAGGCGGGAATAGTAAGTTGTATCACATGTGGAAAGGTAAGTACCTAGAGGTAAGGTATACCTACATACTTTCCGTATATTATTACTTGTTCATGTAGGTACTTCATTGATCAAAACGAAAGTAGGTACCTAATTACCTTTTTTGTCCATAAAATTTGCGTAACTGCAAAACTCGCGCAATAACTGCACTGCCAATGCCGTCTTTATGAAATCTTACCTTCAGAGGAATGCATTTCAAGGTTTTTTCCTTGCAGCTGGTTTTTAATTCATGTTGCATATTCCCTGATTCGATATTTGACAAACTTGCTAATCAGCGGTTGTATTCGTCGGCAAAGCAACGACCCACCTACTTTGTTTAGGCACTTTAAACCAACAGCAAATCTGGTAGGACATACGTAACTACCTAAGTAGTTTCGTTTCTTGGTGTAGCAACAACCTGCCTTGTTTATTTTGACAAACTATCAAATCTCTCCTTTTATTCATTCAATATAACAAGTAAAGCTTCCTCAGTTAAGCATAGTACTACGAACTTATAATAAAACGCTGATGAAGCTACCTGAGCAATGGCTAGGTACCTACACAGCAGTACAGACACCTGAGGAATTTTCAATCATCTTTTCTATACTATTTTTCAGGTTAATTATTCTCAAAGCCTAAACGAATGAAGTTCTTTAGTTTTCTGACAATGATTAACTACTATAGTTAGTAGGCTCCTAGTCCAAATAAAAACTCGTTCACGTTAGATTGGTATTGTTGACAGCAATCTACAATCAATTATTGCGCTGGCAGGCATGATCATAATAACATTTAGTCGAATTGAAACTTTGTATTGCTACAATATTATACTTTTTCAAAACAAAACTGTTGAAAAATGGCCTTATAACCACGAATTATGTTGACGTGAGACGGCAAACTTCTTGTGAGAAATAGGTTGGTTGAGTAGCGATTCATTGACGTAGGGCGGTATCATGGCCGACTTTGGCTGAAACGCGAACCTACTCCAGGCTTGACGTCACGAGAATATGGGCCATACCTTACTGTTCTATTTTCATTCAATCATTTTGGTTCGCATGTACTCTTTACGTCCATTTTATAATAAGAGAGATAAAAAGAGTGTCCACTCACTTGGTAGACGTTTTTCTCTCCTCATCTTTCAATAGTGACATGACAAACTATGTATTATAGTTTGTTAGTATAATTATATTAATTAATTAGGTGAAAATTCTTAATAATATCGCAACCGTCCCCAGAACGTAAACTAATACCCAGAACCTAGAACTTGGATAAATCCGGTTCATAGATGTGAATCTTCGATGCCGGACTGCCGCTCGGAATCTCCTGGGAAACAGGGAAACCGTGGAGAATATAGGGCGTGGAGTCAAATTAACGCTTCCCACGAGGAACGT
This sequence comes from Adelphocoris suturalis, assembly GCA_030762985.1. NCBI lineage: Eukaryota > Metazoa > Arthropoda > Insecta > Hemiptera > Miridae > Adelphocoris > Adelphocoris suturalis. The sequence goes on along the minus strand of CM061044.1, from coordinate 96,499,604 downwards.
AGCTGAAATTAAGAGGCTATTCGTAGTGGATAGCTAACCTCAACCCTAAAACTGTGATGCAACTCTGATGCGCCCAACAATGCCCGATTATTCAACTCCGTCACTTTCTTTCCACCACCTCCCTCTCCTTATTCCATCGAAGACGATAGATACTGTGACTAACGGAGGATGCAAAGAAGTAAGTTGGTAATTATGAAATAAATGATGGCGTCGTTTTTGCTTTGAGGTTGTCGGTACAGGATAATAGAAAAACGGCAAAATGATTGGGTATTCATAAACTGGAACGTGAAAGAGTGCAAGAGCGATCGGCAAACACTGTGGAATAACGCAGTAAAACATTACTAAAGAACTTACTTTTAGAACATTTTCGGTCATCGCTTTCCATATTTCGGTACTAATAACAAAATCCTTTTTTTTAATGATTTAAGCTACACCTCAACCGAAGGGTCATTAGCAGCATTGAACGAGGGGCCAAAGTGACACTGAAGGAAATTCCAAGGGGAGTCACGCTGACCTCCATCGCTAAACTAAGTACCACCGTGAACTCCACTGGCGAATCGAGGTGTGGAAATGAGGGGTACAGCGATGACTGTGACTAGATGTACATTAATATATCACAGATCTGATATCACAGCTCGCAGTAGAGCGTGACTGTTAGGAACAACAACGGAGACTGGACCAGATAAAACGTAAACCCACTGAGGGGGTCCATATACCCATGCTGCACCTAAACTCAGTCACTAACACCCGATAGAAGTCGTGCGGGTTGCATATGCTACAGCCTTATCATCCTTCCAAAACCGTTTCAGTTTCGTTTTGATTTTTTGTTATTTATCTTATCCCACGCTCCCCAATTTAAATTATTGGTCTTTAATTTATTCGAATTTAACACAATCCATAAGGTCTGAAAGTTTTTCGAATAAGTGCCACAATTGAGGTGGAATCCTAAGGAGGGGAACATTAATCATGCAAAACTCAATTAAGCTGGTCGAGCGCATGAATGTGGATTAGAACTGGGATAATTTTGACCAGTTAGCGACGTGTCTTGTTGAAGCTATCAGACAGATAGCGCCCGTTGTTAAGCCATTACCCATAAATGGTAAAAATTCCGGGTATGATTGTGATTATCAGAGTTCTAGGGATAAATCTATGAGGTTGTTGAACTTGAGGAAGATTTCTGATTCGGAGGACGGTGAAGTGAAATACTTCGAAGTAAATGTTGTTTACAAAAACTTGATAGACGTTAAGGAATTGCGGGGAGGTTAAGGCTAAGGGAAGTAATAGATCCTAAGGAGATTTGGGGCCTGGTAAAGATTTTTCAAAAAAGCAAATTCCAGAGAACAGGGTTTGATACCCTCATCTGAGTGGGTGCCTCATTTTCGTACTCAATGAGAATCCGCCTGAAACTTGTCGTGTGTGTGTTTTTTGACACACTTTCGCAATTTAAACAGATTTGGTTCAAAATTTTGGAAACCTACTGTTTTTACGCATTAGTCAGGAGATCCAGAGCTTGCATTTGAGTACCAATATGTTAGTGTTCTGTTGAGCCGAAATGGGCGATCCTCATCATTCCCATCATTCTGGTTGTGGAGTTTTATTATATAGACGAATATTACAGAAACAATTAACCTTTTTTATAGAAACGTCTTCGCAACCAGATTACAAGATACGTAATTAAACCCACCATCTGCTTCTCTAGGAACGTAGCTAGCGTAAAATCTACTTTGGGGTCTCATTTTCGCTACTTAAAACGTAACGCTTTCGGGCATGAAGCTCGAACTTTATCGGATTACGTTGGGTGATGTGTATGATGTCATAATGCTCTGCTCTGTTGAAGATCATGATAACATTGTTTTGTTTAAGCTGTTATCTATTCGCAAACCATCCGATATGTATGGGATCATGATATGACATGTTACATCTAGAGATCTTTGTACGAGTATTCATACTATGCATACCTTATGTTATACTCATTATAGTTGTGCGTAACTCCACCTGTGTGGAAAGTTGGGCTGTGATTTTTCTGAGATCATAACTCTTTGATCTGTATGTGATCTTCATGCGATTGATTAGGTTGAGCAGTGATTTCCAGGACCATAACACTTCCCTCTGTATGAAATCATGATTTCCACTATAATGTGACCAATTGCTGAATGTCCATATCTTTATAAGGAAATCTTGTTGTTGTATTATACTTTATGAATGAATGAATATGTATTTTTTATGAATACTAATATAAGCGAAAATATTTGCTGTATAGGTTTATTGGAACACTGTTTGCTAATTAAGGAGTAATGAGCTGTATTGCATTATTCTATCTGAATGAATCTTGAATTATGCGATACATATTAATTGCATAATTAATTGAATTATTGCATTGCTTATTTTCGCTACATAAAACATAACGCTTTCGGGCATTAAGGTGATGGCTAACACATGTTCCATTCTAAAAACCTCTGCCAAGTTGGGTGTGGCACATAGCTTCCTCGTTTACCTATCATCATGATCCAAATTTAAACGAACTCGAACGACTAGCGAGTGAAAAGATGGAACATAATGGAATTCACGTTTGCACATGCGCAGAATGAAGTATTGATTTGGCAACAATGAAACTGATAGTAGACTATCTACAACCTAACGCGCATTCTCTGACAATTTCATCGAAATCGGATGAAACTGGAAAATAAGTTTGTTACAAGGATTTCATATTGGCATAAATTAGTAGTTATTAATTATACAATCATGTTAAAATTGATATAGGATGATCAAATTGTCATCCCCCAACTATCATCCAAATTTGAACGAGATTGAACGACTAGGGTGTGAAAAGATGATTCTTGATAGAATTTACGTTTGCGCATGCGCAGAGTTAGGTATTGAGAACAAACTATGAAACTGATAGGGGACTGTCTACCTTCTAGCCCTCACATTCCCTGAAAATGTCATCCAAATCGGATGAAAACTGTGGAAAATAAGCTTGTTACAAGGATTTGCGGACTCACGACAGACACACACAGACGGACACGGAACCAAAGTTGTTCAGTATGGTCTAAAACGTAAAATGCGAGTGGAAATTTTGATTTTGGAGACTAACATTTTTTTTCTCCCGAAATTGAAAACAATGCTTTCGCTACCTTTACTTGACTATTTGACTTGAGTCAATGTGACTTGGAAGCCAAAAGTTAGAAAAATAATTAGGAGAGAAGTTAGCAAAAATTATTTCGTTATCTTTAATTTATTGTATCGTTAACGTGAATGTGTAAGGTTCACTTTGAATTGCTCTGTCTTTGAATAAATTTTTGCCATATTCTAGGAACTTAACAACCTCTGTTTGATCCTTGAAATAACCACCGAGAACATTCAGTAATAAATCTATGATCGTATAATATTATTATTTGTACATTCCAGTGATCTGTACTGTCTATCAAATAATAGCAAGCACGTGAAGGAAGGTTCTGTAATTGAGACTGAAGCTTTAGAGATCTCGGAGCTAATTTTCATCGTTGATCAATGATAATGGTCTGTGAGAACTCATTGTTCATGCTAGGCAGATGGAACCAAAAACCATTACAGCACGGACTTTGTAATAGAAGACATTCACCATACTGTAGGGCCTACTTCCTTTTCGCCTCGCTTTCTTGAAATTTGTGATTCGAGGAACTTCTTGCTTCCTCCTGCGTGAGGAAGGTGGCTCCACGAACACGTAACTTGACCGACCTTTGATGACCCCCAGCAGGTAGGTTTGGGGTCTGCCCCAAAGATAGGAAAACCTTCCTTGTGAATCATTTTGAAAGGGGTCATTCCATCTGAATGATCATGCCTCATTTTTTACCGCCCACTTGCCGGTCAGAATGACATTTGATGGATTTTCGTAATGGTGTGCCACATTAGCAGTCAATACAAAGGCGTAGCGCGTTTCCATGTCTTGGGAATAAGACGTTGGAAACGGACAGCAGTAAAAGGATGGCAAATACCATAGTACGAAGGTCTTTACCTCATAAATTGCTGTTGCTTGGTAGTATGTACAACAAAGCCACAGACAGGTGTAGTAGGTCTCCAACCCATTCAGGGGGAAATTAAACATAGAAAATTAGCAACATAGCTCACTCTGCTGATTTTAGTGGCTTTTCATGTTGTAATTTTACTGTTCCTCGCCCAGAGAGATCTCGTTGCAATGAATAGGACAATATTAGCTAAAAAACTCATGTAGAACGATTTTTCAGCCTGTAGCCTCTCTGGAACATCAAGGAACGAACGATGTAACGGACTCTGGCCTAATCAGTTCTGTAAACTAAACGCTATCCTGTTCGCCCTAGAAAGTTGAATTTAAATAAAAAGTCTCTGTGGGAAATTAGGGAACGAATGAAAATACGGGCTACACATAAGCGTAATATGCTGAGTCAGCTAAATTCTGTCCTTCTCACCCTAGACCATTGAAATTTAATGGCGATTATGTATGTCTGGAACATCAAAAACGAATGATATGACGGACTCCACTCTAATCAGCCGGATGGGTTAAATTTTTCCTATTCGTTCGAGGAAGTTGAAACTTGATTGTGAGCTTCTCCGAGGTATTTAGAGGCAAATAAAATGACGGGCACCATTCTCATTAACTGAATGAGCTAAATTCGTATCGAATTACGACATCGAATTGACACCAAAATACGAATAATATGACGGACTCCAGCCTAATTAGTCGGGTAATTTAAATTTTGTCCAGTTCGGTCAAGAAAGTTGAAATTTAACAGAGAGCCTCTCTAGGATATTTATAGACGAATGAAAAAACAGGCTCCAGCTTAATAAGCTGCGTTAGCTAAATTCTCTCATGTTCACTATAGAACGTTGAAATGCAATACGGAGTCTTTCTGGAACATCAAGGGACGAATGACACAACGGACTCTAGCCTGATCAGTTGTGTGAGCTAAACTCTATCCTGTTTGCCCTAGAAAGTCAAATTTTAATTAGGGGTCTCTCTGGAACATTAAAAGACGAATGAAAAGACGGGCTCCTGCCAAATCAGCTGACTGAGCCAAATTCTGTCTTGTTCTTCCTAGAAAGTTGAAATAGTCAGTCTCTCTGGGATATTTAGAGACGAATGATATGACGGGCTCCGTTCGCATTACCTGAATGAGCAAAGTATCTCGTGTTCACCATTGAAAGTTGAAATTTTATAGAGAGTGTCTCTGGAACATCATAAGACGAATGAAAAGACGGGCTCAAGCCTAATCAGCTTTGAGAGCTACACTTAGTCCTGTACGCCCTAGAAAATTGAATTTAAATAGGGAAACGACTGCAAAGACGGACACAGGCCAAATCATCCGACTGAGCTAAATTTTGTCTCATTCTTCCTAGAATGGTGAAGTAGGTAGGGATTCTCATAGGGATATTCAGAGACGACTGAAATGACGGACTCCGCCCTGATCAGCTGAGTGAGCTAAATTCTCTCATGTTCACCCTTGTCGTGTTTAAATTTAATGAGGAGTCACTCAGGAGCATAAAAGGATAAATGAAAAGACGGGCGCTCGTCTAATCAACTAAGTGAGCTGAATCCTGTCCTATGTAAGCGTTTGGATCACGTCTCATGACATAATTATATTCCTAACCCTTATTCTAACAATGCAAAAGTTCTTGCATCGATTCGATCGAACGTCACGGGAAAAACTTTGTATCAATAACTTCATGGGTTAATTAGTTAGAACTCTGTATTGGCTACAATTGGCTATTGGCTGGGGAATTACCCACATAAATTCTTTCTGTTTTAATCTAAAGCATGTCCTATGGTTTTTAATTTTAGCCGGTAGGGCTTCAGTGCAGCTAACCGAAGTTTTTATTTAGATTTTCGGAATCTATGTTTCTTCTAATGTACACAAAGAAATTTTGAAGTAGTGGGAGTTACAAATTTTGTTTTCTTGGTCGATTACAATAGCTAATTGAATGGGTGTCTAGAAGAAGGGCGTATGTTAAAAATGACGAACGAGAAGGATGCGGTTTTGATATCGCACACTACCGGTAGATCGCAGTAAAATGCAGTCCAAGAGAAGAGACTTGTGCTGGAAGTGAGACTATAAAGGGCGTATGTTATCAACAAACTGAAAAAAATTTGAAAAAGTGAGTTTTGAAAGTTTTTTCGTCCTTCTGAAAAGTAACGAAAAATAACATACGCTCTTCTTCTAGACACCAATTGAATTGTTGATTAAGACCGTTTATTGAAAGTAATTAACCAAAAGGCGAGTCCAGTTAGTCATGACAACCAAGGTTTCGGTTCTTAAATAGCTAGGCAACCAGTTGCTATATTGCGTGGTATTTACATTAAGCTATTGATCAACGCACAAAAATAGCATTTCTTGTAAACACGAAAAGATACGTTTATTATTAACCTATTGCTTACAATGGCAGATTTAGATAAAAATGAACCGACTACTACCAGACAATCATCAGAACGGGAAAAATCCAAAGAAAAAAGCCCGAAGACTGAATCAAAAACGCCAATTAAACCGAAAGAAGAAAAACCACCCGAAGATAAAAAGGATTGCAAGGGTTGTAGAATCAAGAGGTATTTTAAAAGCTTTTTAACGTTTTTTAAAGAACATGAGTGCCACGAAACTGTCCCTGGTGATAGCTACAGATTTGTTTGGCAAGATGATCTCGAAATTCACCTTTCTTATTTGATTTACAGGCTATTGATCAGCATGGGTCACAGTTTTTTGCTTATTGTGTCCATGTTTACTTTGTTTGTCAATTGCAAACCTGTAAATGGTGACAAGTGCATCAGCAATTACGCCCAACTGCATCTATCGTGGCCTTTCTATTTAACCAGCTTCGGTCTTGCATTGAATTTCAGTCAAAGTGTCCTTGGATTACTTCTAACGGGATTCGCGTACCTCGAGCAAAGGAAATGCAAAAAACAAAACAAAGTTCCTGAATTTTACTTGAACAAAAAAGAATACAAATTGTTGTCCCTTACTGGAACATTCTGGGGTCTCACTACGTTGTGCACGGTACTAGCAATTACGATAGACTCAGTTTATTGGATCAAGCTCCATGAATATCACAAACCAATCACCTTGTCGATCATCAAAATCACTTGTGAACATTTTTTTAATTTAGTGCTATTGACTGTAGACAATTTTTTCGTGGCGTTTCCAACACAATATCGTCACTGTATTCACTTGTTTATACTTGGAGTCTGGTATCCATTATGGAATCTTTCCTATTTTGCGGCAGGAGGCTTGGATTACCGTCATCAGCATGACTACTTGTACGTGTTTTTGAACTGGCACTATCCCATTAGGACCGTTCTCGTATGTGTTGTGATCTCATGTTATACCATAGGCATGGTGGTCCCACTCACGATCTTAAGCTACTACTACAAGTGTGTACTCCGTGCTAAATGTAGTCGTATTCTCTCAGCATACCAAACGATGGTAAAAAAGAACCCCCCAAGACAAAACGTATAATTAATTTATTTTATTAATAACTGGCATTTTCTACGTACTGCTCGTGTAGTTTGATCACACCATCACCAAGGTTTGGTGGAGCATCTCAAATATTACAGATTTTACTAACATATTCAACAATTATACTGTTATGGACATTATATCGTATGTTTTATTGCGTTTGCAAAATGTTTGTTCAAATGCACAATTCCAGTTTTGTTCTAAAGAGTTGAACCTGAACGTTTTGAAGAGATTAGCCACATTATTACACAAAGGCTTATTATTTCCGCATTAGATAACGCTTAGGTGCAGATCACTGGTCAATGGTTAAATAAGACTTCTACTAACTTTGCCCACCTTGACTCATGAAAATTGCCTTAACCCCTCAGGGTACCTACTCCGTAAGAGGTGTGAGACAAGGTTGCATATTTTCACCTGTGCTGTTCAACCTTTAGTTCGAAGTTGTAGTCAATGAAGTCCTGGATGAAGTTGCTGGGCGTGGGATTCGGATCAACGGGGTCAAGATTAGTAATATTAGGTATGCGGACGACACTGCAATACTAGCTACAACCTCGCAGACATTCAAAGTATGATGGACTCAGCAGTTAAGTATAGTGAAGCGCATGGCTTAGATCTCAATATCTCCAGGACAAAAGTGATGGTTTTGGAAAAAAATGGACGATCCATGGAAAAAAAGTGAACCAAGTCTCGTCCTTCAAGTACCTTGGAGCAGTGGTCAATGAGGAGAACGATCCCCAAAAGGAAATAAGGGCCACAATTGAAATGGCAAGAAGCGCTTTCTTCCCAATGTGGAACTTTTTCATTCGTTCAGACTTAAATCTGGGACTTCGAGTGTGAATGCTTCGCTGTTAAGTATGTGATCTCAGTGCTTCTTTAAGAGTGTGAAAGCTGGACTTTGGATCCTGGATCAGAACGAAAGTTTGAGGCTTTCGAGATGTATGTCTATCGCCGTTTGTTATGTTTTCCGTGGACACAAAAATTAACCAGCATAGACGTTTTAGCAAGGATGGAAAAGCCCAAGGAACTCCTGCTAACTGTTATGGAATGGAAAACCCGGTATGTAGGACATATGATGCGCGGAGATCGTTACGAATTGGTTCGATCGATAAATGAGGGGAAAATTAAAGGACGCCGTTCTGTTGACAGGAGGAAGAACTCCTGGCTAAAAGACCATAGCAGATGGTTCTATTGTTCGTCACGTTTTCCGAGCTGCTTCTAGCAAAGATGAGCTAGCCATTTGGATCGTCAACCTTCGAATGGAGACGGCGAATTAAGAAGAAGAAACTGGAAGGATAAGGTTATTTCACCCATGACGATGGAACTAAATCACTTGCGACGAAGTTGTGGAAACCCATTTCAAAACGGTTGTCTATTTCCACGAAAAATAAAGAGTTAAATTGTTAAATCGATTTCGACGGTTAGACCATCATCAGTAACAAACAATAACTGAACACACATTAGAAAGGCAAAGATGTGGTATGCAGGCTGATTCACGGCTCTAAACTTAATATTTTCGAAAAAGATGAATTGTTTAATTTAATGTCTGTTTGTATGGATCAGAATTATTTTTTATTCGAGGGTTAATGTTATACACAGCCAGGGTTGCTATGTGTTCTCCGTTATCTCCTCTGTTTGCAGATATATACATGGATTATCTTGAGCAACAAATATTTACAACTTGTAACACAAATAATCTGTATTTGAATAGATATGTCGATGATATCATCATTCTATGGAAGGGTACAGAAAGACAACTAAATTCTTTTCACGAAAAAAATCAATAAATTAGATCCCTTTATCAAATTCACCCTCGAATTCGGCGGGAATAAACTAAATTTTCTTGATATGTCCATCTCTTTGGTAAATAAGCATGATTTTTCAATTTATAGAAACGATACATATAGCGATATAACGATCCATAGTACTTCAAATCACTCTTTAGTCCATAAGCATGCAGTTTTCCATAGTATGATCCACCGAGCGCTATCTATTCCTATGGGTATTTGATCCACTGGACATTCTCCCCTCTGTTAACTCTGCTTCCCATTCAGGTTCTGATCATGCTTATCGGAAAAACCAACAATTTAAAACGTTCGAGTACGACAATTATTAAACCCAGTACATTATCTAAACTCGAAGCATTGCGCCCCGCAAGAGGGATTGCCCCTTCACAGCGCCAAAACCCCCAAATTTTACGCATTTTAGTAAACGTTAAGAAACAAAATCCTTTATGACAAAATGATCTTCCCATCATCCATGGACTGTGTATTGATTTGAAAATACGTTTTGTAGTGGATTTATATAGGTTTGACTTGACGTTGGTAGACCAAGTCGGACAGTTATATCCCGATTATGCGGGTTGGTTTCTAGGTCACCCCCGCGAGGAATGCGGGCGGAGCCGTCAAGGTCAACTGATTTCGCGGGCCGGAAGGGTGGATAGTCCGTGTCGCAGCCGCGCGGAGCGCTAGGCTCGTGTACCAAGTGCTGGGTTCGATCAGTTTCGTACTGAGCCGTTTTGTAATATTCCGGCCTTAGATTTACATCTGAAAGGGGAATATACTGAGCTTGGTTGAGGTACTGAAAAGTATCCTCTGCTTTTTGTGCATTTGGAGTGTATTTGACACTCGGATCGACCGTGTAAGCCTGCGTCGGATATCGTGGGTAATCGGACAGCTTGGTTGAATCGAAAAGATCGGCTTCAGAGCGAGTCTGAAAGGTTTGCTCGATCTTTTGTGTAGGTGAGTCTTGTTCGACAGTTTCTCGAACGAATACGTCGGGCGAGAAGGCGACCCGGACGTGCGGGTCGCGCCTTGCGCTGATGGTTGGTTCAGCGGACTCACCGTGTGGCCGGTAGGGCGCACTACGTTGGTCACTCGGCTCGGTCTTGCCGCCTTCCTCCTTCCCCCGCAAGGGGAAGTAAGAAGGCTGACGTTCCATCGAAAAGATCGAGCTTTTTGGCTCGTTTCGATGCCTCTACGTGTGAAAAATAGAGGGTTTTGGAAGTGGACTCGCTTGCCGGAGCGTCTTTCCAATGCTCAGACGGCAGGGTCCTACCTCGCAGTCTTGAAAAAGACTTCCGTAGACGGTAAATTAGAGCGTAGGAGCTGAGTAATTTACCGGCGCGCCCCAGCGGTCGACTACGAGCTGAAGGCTATGTAGTCCGGGTGACACGGCTCGGAAACGTCCCTCGGGCGTACTGTCTAAAGAGAATATCGATAGAAGTACCGGGGGGCGTCCTACCAGGAGATCTACGTTGGGCAATGAGCAGGATGAATAATCACTGGACTCGTAGATGCCAATGCGAAATCTGTGAGGAGAGAAGGTCTGGCTTGTAGAAAGCAGTGGGAAGCCGTTCTTGAGATGAACTCGCAATGCAGAAGGTTCGTCAGCGTAGAGCGTGTAGAATTCTTCGTACTTCGGAGGTGTCGTCGTCGAGAGCGGAGAGTGGAATGAAATGCCAGGCTCTGAACGAGGTATTTATAACAAAAAGTGGTGTCCACTTTATGGTTAGTATGTAAATTAGTTTCGTCAACTAATTTGGTACGATCAAACTAGCTTAGGATTGGCTCGCTCAATTTCGTAAATTCGACTGTGCAATCTCATTGGTTCGCACAGTGTTTTCCCAGTATCTGGGCATACGATAGCTGAGTTGGTTTTTCGAGGTGGTTTCCCTGCGTCCGTTGCTTTGACGGGGTCCCCGGGGGTGGCTGAACGACCTTGAGTTTTCCTAAGGCGACTTGTTTCGAACTTTTCGTCGTATCTATCTCGCCCAGTAAATGTTTGGGGAGGTCGCCTTGCGTGTTATCGTTCAAGGCAACCTGTCTCGAGATGTTTGTCGCCTCTCTCTCGCCCAGTAAATGTTTGGGGAGATCGCCTTGTGTGTTCTCGTTCAAGGCGACCTGTCTCGAGATGTTTGTCGCATCTCTCTCGCCCAGTAAATGTTTGGGGAGGTCGCCTTGCGTGTTAATCTTTAATATTTCACTTTTGGGAGAGAATTTAGTATTTTCTCTCCGGTGAAATATTTTGTTTGACGGAGTTGTACTTCGACGTCTTGTAAATATTTTTGTGGTGTGCCTACCTCTTTTTGGTAGCCCTGAAAAGGGCTGTTGAAAAGAGGTGGTGGATTTCACCACAGGGGCCCCCCCAAGACGTCGTGTTATCAACGACGACGCCGATGGGGGAGAACTGGGAGGTCTACCCGGAATTCTCCGTAGGAGAACCTCGCCAGTTGGGGCGGAGGCGGAGGTGCAGGCCTCGCGTCCCGTCCCTGTGGTGCGCCCCGGCCTCGCCGGTTTCGACGAGCGTCGCGGGGCGGCCTTGGCCTGCCCGAGCTCTGCCGACGGGAACCAAACCCGCGAGGGTTTGGCCCGCGGCCGCGGCTGGGCTGTTGCGGAGGAGCCCGGGAGGTGCTGGGCTCTGACCACCCCGCGGTGCTCATCTCTTCCCAGCGAGGAACCGGAACGTCGCCCGAGGAGATCCACTGCCTGGGGGGTGTCGGTAGCTGGTGAGCGGGCGGAGGCGTAGGCAGTGGCTGGGTGGGTGGAGCTGGAGGCTGGTAGGGCTGGGGCCTCGTCCAGACCACCTCCGTGGGAGCTTGTGTAGCAGTCCCTGTCTCTCGTTTCGGCGAAGGTGGTAGTGGGCCGATCGGAGCTGGAAGAGCTTCCTCGGCAAGGAGGAACTCCTCGACTTCGTCGGTGATCATCACGGTGTTTGGAGTGGAAGCTGCCATGGTTGAGATCGTTATGGTCTCTGGCTGTGGGGCTATCCATATTTATACTTCTCACTGCTCCTACCCGAGAAAAATGGGCGTGGCTTGTTTCGAGCGCAGTTACCCACTTTCCGTCAAATTTGGTAGATGGAACGCGCCCTCTGGCGGATTTTCGGGGAGTTTTCTCCTTACTTCCTGTCTGATTTTGTAACAGAGATTGTCCCTGCGATACAGCTTCTTCCGAGTGTAGAGTATAAGCTGGCTTGATTTGCTGTTTGGGAACTTTTTTAGTATGTTCGCCAATTTGCACTGTAACCGAAAACTTATCTCTTTTAACTACTTTGAACGGTCCCGTGTAAGGACATTGGAGAGAGGTGAGCTGTGTGGGCACTCTGATATAGACATGAGTACATGTATCCAAGTTTTTGGGCATGTTTACGGCATATTTTGTGTTGTTATGTTTAATATGCGTAGGTCGGAAGAAAAGAGGTTCCGAAAGGTTCGTAGAAGTTACGAAAATGTCTCCTGGGAGTGGTACGTCAATCCCGTAAACTTTTTGGAAAGGCGTAGTTTCAGTCGCCGGGTCTACTGCCGTACGCATGGCGAGTAGAACTTTGGGAAGTGCATCGAGCCAATTTTCGTTCTGAGCTTTGAGAGCTTCTTTCAAAGATCTGTTTCTGCGTTCTACCATACCGTTTGTTGATGGTTTGTATGGTAACGTGTGAGTATGTTTTACTCCGAGACGTTCCATAATGGAATTGAACAGATCTGATTCAAATTGGGTGCCCTGATCACTTGTGATGTATTTAGGTACGCCCTTTGAAGCTACCCAAATATTGATAAATGCATTTGTGATTGTGGTTGTTTCGATGTTGTTGAGAGGGACTGCCTCCAGCCAACCCGTTGCTCTATCAACCATCATCAAAATGTAACGTTTCCCTCCTTTTGCTAAAGGTAAAGGTCCGGTAATATCCACGTGTACGTGTGAAAATTTGTTTGCCGTTTCAAATTCGGAGTAAGGGAGCTTCACGGAGCGTGTGATTTTTGCTCGTTGGCAAGTTTCGCATGCTCGGACCCAGTTTGAGACATCTGCACGTAGTCCGTGCCAAAAATATCGTTGTTTAACTTTATACACTGTAGAGTGTATACCTGGGTGTCCCAAATTGTGAATTTGGCTTATTATTTCTTCCCTTATTTCGTTTGGAATATAAGGTCTAGGGTGTCCTAGGTCTAGGTTACACCAAATTTCTCCTTGAGAGAATTCAACTCGTGTGAGTTTCAATTTGTCCTCCGCGGTAGGGGGAGAGCGAATTTGTGAATTTGAAATGTGCAGTAGAAGATTGCATTCTATTGCAGCCGTAATTTTCGAAATTTCAGCTATGGGTTGACCCTCGTCCGTCTGTGTTGAAATCGATTTCGTTTGAATTTCGACCGGATCGAAGGGTCTGGAGAGTGCGTCGGCGACGACGTTGCTCTCTCCTGAAATATGACGAATGTCACTCGTCATTTGAGAGATGTATGTTAGCCATCTTAATCTCATTTTAGAAAAATGAGCATTCTTTTTAAGCATCGTGCCTAGCAGAGGCTTGTGATCCGAACAAATATGGAAGGATCTGCCGTCCAAGTCGTTGTGCCAGTGAATGCACGCTTGGTAAACGGCGAACATTTCTTTGTCGAAAGATGCTTTGTTCTTCCATTGTTCTGGAATCTCTTTGCTGAAAAATCCCAATGGTTGGTACGATTTCGAGCCATGTTTGTCTGTAATTTCTTGTTCTAGTGCCGCTCCGATGTGTGTGTCGGACGCGTCACAGACCAATCTCCACTCCGCCGTAGGGTGTGGGTGAGCAATGTTATGCAATGTTGCTTTGATCATTGCTTGCTTTAAGCTGTTGAAAGCTTTTTCTCTCTCTGATGTCCATTCGATAGGTGTTCTGTCATTCTTTTTGTTTGACTGAATGGAGTCATACAGAGGTTGTGCCGTGTGAGCGAATTTGCTTGAGCATGCTCGGTAGAAACCACACATACCTAGGAATCTGCGTAGACTTCGTACGTCCACTGGCCTAGGAAATTGTTCTATGGCTTCTATTTTGTCTCGTTTAGGAATTATTCCTTCCTTCGAGATAGTGAAACCTAGGAAATCGACGGTAGGTTTCGAAAAAACGCATTTATCAAAACCTACTCGAAGTCCGTGTTCCCCTAGTTTGTCAAAAATTTGTTGTAGGTGGTTCATGTGTTCGTTATAATTCTTCGAAGCCACCAGGATGTCATCTAGATAGACAAATGCGAAATCAAATTTTCGCATGATGCTGTCCATGTATCTTTGCCATGTTTGAGCCGCTCCGGCCAAACCCATGCTCATTTTCTTAAACTCATAAAGACCGAAAGGTGTAATAATCGCAGTTTTATGAGCGTCATCTGGGTGCATCGGGATATGATAATACGCTGATTTTAAATCTATTGTTGAATAGATTTGCGTATCATGTAAATTCGCTTGGAACGAGCGAATGTGAGGAGGAGGGTAGGCGTCTTTCTTCGTTTTCGCGTTGAGGAAACGGTAATCGCCGGTGATTCTCCATGACCCGTCTTTTTTTGGCACACAGTGTAACGGAGATGCCCATTCGGAATCCGATGGTGCAATTATGCCTTCTGAAAGCATTTCGTCAAAAGTCTTTTTGACTTGAGCCCGTTTTTCACCTGCCATGGGTCTCGCTCGGAAGTGTACTGGAGTTCCTTCCGTGGTTATACGGTGGTAAACCCCGTTGTTCTTCCATTTACCATGAATTTTGCTCATTTTATCATTGTATTTGTTAATGATAGAGCGAATGTTTTCGTCCTCCGTGATTTGCACGTCCTCTGGTTGAGGTGTATTGTCACGGCGAGGGATAGTAGCTGCAATTTGTTCGTCAGTGAATTTTTTGTTCATGACTGCAGCTATTTTTTGATCGGCATAGCACTTCATTTTATCTTTATAAATGTACTTGTGTTTGACCCGTATTCCGATATCCCAAGATTCGAGGAATGGGATACCTAGGATCGCTAGATCAACTTTCGTGATCATAAACTCGGTGGTCATGTCCCCGAGGCCGATGTTAATTGTTGTGTCAGCTCGCCCTAGTGTATCGATAGGGGCTCCGTTAGCTGCTGTGAGCTTAACGTTGGACTTGAGAATTTTCAAGCCCAATTTTTTTGTGACATTGTGGGGCAGAATGTTCACTTCTGCTCCCGTGTCAATGAGAAATTCAGTGCCATTTAGTTTGCACTTGAAAAAAAGCCTTTTATACTCAGTAGACTGCCGGCGTATAGGCTCAGATACGCTGGCAGTTATTCGTTTTCCGAACTCTCTGTGTCGGAGGTTGGAATGGTACTTTCTCGTACCGACTGCTGAGTATTTTCGGTAGAAACCTGGGTTTTAGGCTGGGTTATAGTCGCAGCCTTTTTGCTAGTTTTGGAAGCAGTGTTTGTCTTCCAAGTGCAGTGTTCTGGGTCTGCACATTTGCGAGTTTCGTTACCGAAACGTACGTGGTTTCGACAGACGTAGGCCATCGGTTTGTGAGGTTTACTCTCCACTGGTTGGGGTTTGAACTCAGCTTGTTTCGAGAGGGCCTTTTTGAAACCAGCATTTATGGGTTTCGGAGTAGATTCAACTCCTCGTATGTTCAGAGAAGTATTTTCTGCTCTGTACGCGTGTAGCGTATCAGCTAGGTCGAGCCGGGAGGTCGTGGTAGGCTGAGCTGCGACCATACCTCGTGCTTCGATGGGAAGAGTCTCAATCCACTTTTGAGTGATTAGAGCTTCCGAAAAGTACCCAACAGCTTTCGAGTACATCTCGTGGTACTTGGTGCTGGGTTTTTTGGCGAGAGATGCGGGGTCCTCGAGTGCGAGGAGCCTGTCTTGTAAAGACAACCCATACTCTCGTAGGAGGCGCTGTTTGGCCTCTTCGTAGGGTGCGTGAGGTGCCGTGAGGTAAGCTGAGTCGATAGCTTCCCTCATTTCCTCTGGTACCCACTTGTATATAGCTGAGAAGCATTCGTTTTGTGTTCTCATGTGTTTTCTCACGCAGTATTGATCGAACTCGGCGAGTGCACGATCAATATTCTTCTTTTGGAAGACTGGTTTTTGATAATCTCCCATCTCCTCTAAAAGTGCTTGAAAGCCACTGTTTGTAGAGGGATGTTGCGTGAGAAGTGGGGCGTAGAGGCCCGGCGGGGGTCGCACGCCCGCAGTGGTTCCCTGAAATCCACTAGCTTCATAAGAGGGAACGAAATGCTCCGTGTTGAGCCTGTTCAAAGGCGGGGTCACCATTTGTAGTGGATTTATATAGGTTTGACTTGACGTTGGTAGACCAAGTCGGACAGTTATATCCCGATTATGCGGGTTGGTTTCTAGGTCACCCCCGCGAGGAATGCGGGCGGAGCCGTCAAGGTCAACTGATTTCGCGGGCCGGAAGGGTGGATAGTCCGTGTCGCAGCCGCGCGGAGCGCTAGGCCCGTGTACCAAGTGCTGGGTTCGATCAGTTTCGTACTGAGCCGTTTTGTAATATTCCGGCCTTAGATTTACATCTGAAAGGGGAATATACTGAGCTTGGTTGAGGTACTGAAAAGTATCCTCTGCTTTTTGTGCATTTGGAGTGTATTTGACACTCGGATCGACCGTGTAAGCCTGCGTCGGATATCGTGGGTAATCGGACAGCTTGGTTGAATCGAAAAGATCGGCTTCAGAGCGAGTCTGAAAGGTTTGCTCGATCTTTTGTGTAGGTGAGTCTTGTTCGACAGTTTCTCGAACGAATACGTCGGGCGAGAAGGCGACCCGGACGTGCGGGTCGCGCCTTGCGCTGATGGTTGTTTCAGCGGACTCACCGTGTGGCCGGTAGGGCGCACTACGTTGGTCACTCGGCCCGGTCTTGCCGCCTTCCTCCTTCCCCCGCAAGGGGAAGTAAGAAGGCTGACGTTCCATCGAAAAGATCGAGCTTTTTGGCTCGTTTCGATGCCTCTACGTGTGAAAAATAGAGGGTTTTGGAAGTGGACTCGCTTGCCGGAGCGTCTTTCCAATGCTCAGACGGCAGGGTCCTACCTCGCAGTCTTGAAAAAGACTTCCGTAGACGGTAAATTAGAGCGTAGGAGCTGAGTAATTTACCGGCGCGCCCCAGCGGTCGACTACGAGCTGAAGGCTATGTAGTCCGGGTGACACGGCTCGGAAACGTCCCTCGGGCGTACTGTCTAAAGAGAATATCGATAGAAGTACCGGGGGGCGTCCTACCAGGAGATCTACGTTGGGCAATGAGCAGGATGAATAATCACTGGACTCGTAGATGCCAATGCGAAATCTGTGAGGAGAGAAGGTCTGGCTTGTAGAAAGCAGTGGGAAGCCGTTCTTGAGATGAACTCGCAATGCAGAAGGTTCGTCAGCGTAGAGCGTGTAGAATTCTTCGTACTTCGGAGGTGTCGTCGTCGAGAGCGGAGAGTGGAATGAAATGCCAGGCTCTGAACGAGGTATTTATAACAAAAAGTGGTGTCCACTTTATGGTTAGTATGTAAATTAGTTTCGTCAACTAATTTGGTACGATCAAACTAGCTTAGGATTGGCTCGCTCAATTTCGTAAATTCGACTGTGCAATCTCATTGGTTCGCACAGTGTTTTCCCAGTATCTGGGCATACGATAGCTGAGTTGGTTTTTCGAGGTGGTTTCCCTGCGTCCGTTGCTTTGACGGGGTCCCCGGGGGTGGCTGAACGACCTTGAGTTTTCCTAAGGCGACTTGTTTCGAACTTTTCGTCGTATCTATCTCGCCCAGTAAATGTTTGGGGAGGTCGCCTTGCGTGTTCTCGTTCAAGGCAACCTGTCTCGAGATGTTTGTCGCCTCTCTCTCGCCCAGTAAATGTTTGGGGAGGTCGCCTTGTGTGTTCTCGTTCAAGGCGACCTGTCTCGAGATGTTTGTCGCATCTCTCTCGCCCAGTAAATGTTTGGGGAGGTCGCCTTGCGTGTTAATCTTTAATATTTCACTTTTGGGAGAGAATTTAGTATTTTCTCTCCGGTGAAATATTTTGTTTGACGGAGTTGTACTTCGACGTCTTGTAAATATTTTTGTGGTGTGCCTACCTCTTTTTGGTAGCCCTGAAAAGGGCTGTTGAAAAGAGGTGGTGGATTTCACCACACCTTTGTTTTTAGCATATTAATCCCTCTATTAAAATAAATTAATGTACTTAGTTTAGTTGATCAAAGATAAATCAGCCTCAGAAGGCCCTCAGCTGATAAGTGGACATCCATACCTTGTACTTTTCAAGGTATTCCATATGCGTTCTAATTCAAATTTCAGCATCGTTTATATCAATCAAAACAAAAGTTATTCTCTGATGCTGGTTAGTAAAGCTCCGGGCTGTCTTGTTCTTCCAAGAAAGTTGAAATCTGTTAGGGAGTCACTCCCACCAACACAAAAATAATAAGATAAAATAAACGCTTCACTAGTGACAAAAGCTATAACAAACTAAGTTTAGTGAAGAGATAATTCCATTGTTTTTATATCAGCTAATACGATCGTCGTAGTTTATTAGGCAATTTCACCAAGTTCCACCAGCTATGATTTGCCTCCATGTGTTTTTTCCCTCCCCTGCCAAAGTTCTAGCCCCAATGGGAAGCAAACAATTCGACTTAAATCGACCAGGGTGGTTTCATTTGATGTACTGGAATCAAATAAGACAGTTCCTAAACGATTAGTCAATTGGGATAAGGTGCTTTGGGATTTTATCATCTGGGGCAAGCCACAGCGTATGCTAACCTGATAAAGTCAAGAGGTTCGAATTAGCATTTCATCTTAGAGTGACGCTACTCAACTTCAAGTAACGCTGAACCACCAAGGGGGTTTTCCCGCCTATTCTGTGTGTTCAGTTTCCAGCATTTCTAAGTTTCCTAGTGTGGTGAAAACCACCCCCTCTTTTCAACAGCCCTTTTCAGGGCTACCAAAAAGAGGTAGACACAACACAAAAATATTTATAAGACGTCGAGTTACAACTCCGTCAAACAAAATATTTCACCAGAGAGAAAATACGAATTTCTCTCTCAAAAGTGAAATATTAACTAAAAACATACAAGGCGACCTCCCTAGACACTTACTGGGCGAGAGAGATGCGACAAGTATCTCGAACCAAGTCGCCTTGAACGAGAAAACTCAAACAGAAAATCAAACGTCCTCTAAAACTAGCAAGGACAATTCAAACAAGCCTACTCGCCAATCAGAAACACTGATTACACGAGAGACAATAGGCGAACCAACCAAGAGGCGGCAAGCAACCACCTCTGGTCCAGCAGCCACCCCGGGGACTCCGTCTGAACAACTGACGCAGAGAAAGCACCCGAGGTCCCCGGCTAAACTCAAGGTCGTCGGCTCCGCGACGGACGCTCGTAAGCACCCCGGAGGACCAGCTCAGCTATCATACTCGCAGATACTGAGAAAACAATGTGCGAGCCAATGAGATTACACAGTCGAATTAATGAAATTAAGCGGACCAATCAGGAGGCGGCAGGAGGCGGCCACCTCCCTATAAAGACCCCGCTCGGAGCCCTCCGAAATTCATTCTACTCTCCGCTCTCGACGACGACACCTCGAAGTACGAAGATTTCTACACGCTCTACGCTGACGAACCTTCTGCATCCCGAGTTCATCTCAAGAACGGCTTCCTACTGCTTTCTACAAGGCCTACCTTCTCTCCACACAGACCTCGCATTGGCATCTACGAGTCCAGTGATTATTCATCCTGCTCATTGCCCAACGTAGTTCATCTGTCAGGACGCCACCCGGTACATCTATCGATATTCTCTTTAGATCGTACGCCCGCAGGGACGTTCCTAGCCGTGTCACCCGGGTTTCGTAGCACTAGGCTCGTCACCGACCGCTGGGGCACACCGGTAAATTACTCAGCTCATCCGCTCTAATTTACCGTCCAAGGAAGTCTTTTTCAAGACTACAAGGTAGGACCCTGACATACGAGCAAAGGAAAGAAGCTCTGTCAAGCGAGTCCACCTTCCTAAACCCTCTATTTCTATACATAGAGGCATCGAAACGAGCTAATAACTCGACTATTTCGATGGAACGTCGGCCGTCTTATTTCCTCATGCAAGGGGAGGCAGACGACGGCGAGGCCGGGCCTCTTAGCCCCCGTAGCGCTACCTACACGCTGCCCGGCCAATCCGCCGGTCCCAGCGACGGCGCGAGGCTCGATCCTCACGACGAGATAGCCTTCTCACCTAACGTATTCACGAAGGAAACGTTAGATCAAGCCTCGCCTATACAAAAGATCGAGGATACCTTTCAGACCCGCTCTGAAGTCAATCATTATGATTCGACCAAGCTTTCCGAATACCCACGATATTCGACACAAGCCTACCCGGCCGATCCGAGTGTCAAATACACTCCAAATGTACAAAAAACGAAGGATACTTTTCAGTACCTCAACCAAGCTCAACATATTCCTCCTACAGATATAAATCTTAGGCCGGAATATTACAAAACGGCTCAGTACCAAACTGATCGAACCCAGCACCCACTATGCGAGCCCAGTGCTCCACGCGGCTGCGACACGAACTATCTCTCAGTTCATCCCGCCAAGCAAGCTGACCTTGACGGATTCGCTCACATTCCTTACAGGAATAACACGGGGACTAACCCGCATAATCAGAATATAAATGTCCCACTTGGTCTACCGACACCAAGTAAAACATATTTAAATCCACTACAAATGGTGACCCCGCCTTTGAACAGGCATAACAAGGAGCATTTCGTTCCCTCTTATGAAGCTAGTGGATTTCAGGGAACCACTGCGGGCGTGCGACCCCCGCCGGGCCTCTACGCCCCACATCTCACGCAACAACCCTCTACACAAAGTGGCTTTCGAGCACTTTTAGAGGAGATGGGAGATTATCAAAAACCAATCTTCCAAAAGAAGAATATCGATCGTGCACTCGCCGAGTTCGATCAATACTGCGTGCGAAAACACCTGAGAACGCAGAACGAATGCTTCTCAGCTATATACAAGTGGGTACCAGAAGAAATGAGGGAAGCTATCGACTCAGCTTACCTCACGGCACCCCACGCACCCTACGAAGAGGCCAAACAGCGCCTACAGCGAGAATATGGGTTGTCCTTACAGGACAGGCTCCTCGCACTCGAGGACCCCGCATCTCTCGCAAAAAAACCCAGCACCAAGTACCACGAAATGTACTCTAAAGCTGTTGGGTACTTTTCAGAAGCTCTGATCACTCAAAAGTGGATCGAGACTCTACCCATCGAAGCACGAGGTATGGTCGCAGCTCAGCCTACCACGACCGCCCGACTCGACCTAGCTGATACGCTACACGCGTACAAAACAGAGAATACCTCTCTAAACATACGAGGAGTAGAATCTACTCCGAAACCCATGAAAACTGGTTTCAAAAAGGCCCTCTCACAACAAGCTGAGTTCAAACCCCAACCAGTAGAGAGTAGGCCTCACAAACCAACGGCCTATGTCTGTCGAAACCACGCACGTTTCGGTAACGAAACTCGCAAATGTGCAGACCCAGAACACTGCACTTGGAAGGCAAACACTGCTTCCAAAACTAGCAAAAAGGCAGCGACTATAAGCCAGCCTAAAACCTGGGTTTCAAACGAAAATACTCAGAGATCGGTACTAGAAAGTACCGTTCCAACCTCCGACGTAGAGAGTTCGGAAAACGAATAACTGCCAGTGTATCTGAGCCTATACACCGGCAGTCTACTGAGTATAAAAGGCTTTTTTTCAAGTGCAAACTAAATGGCACTGAATTTCTCATCGACACGGGAGCAGAAGTGAACATTCTGCCCCACAATGTCACAAAAAAATTGGGCTTAAAAATTCGTAAGTCCAACGTTAAGCTCACAGCAGCTAACGGAGCCCCTATAGACACACTAGGGCGAGCTGACACGACAATTAACATCGGCCTCGGAGACATGACCACCGATTTTATGATCACGAAAGTTGATCTAGCGATCCTAGGTATACCATTCCTCGAGTCTTGGGATATCGGAATACGGGTCAAACACAAGTACATTTATAAAGATAAAATAAAGAGCTATGCCGATCAAAAAATAGCTGCAGTCATGAACAAAAAATTCACTGACGAACAAATAGCAGCTACTATCCCTCATCGTGACAATAACCCTCAACCAGAGGACGTGCAAATCACGGAGGACGAAAACATTCGCTCTATCATTGACAAATACAATGATAAAATGAGCAAACTTCAAGGAAAGTGGAAAAACAACGGGGTTTACCACCGTATAACCACGGAAGGAACACCAGTACACTTCCGAGCAAGACCCATGGCGGGCGAAAAACGGGCTCAAGTCAAAAGTACTTTTGACAAAATGCTTTCAGAAGGCATAATTGCACCATCAGATTCCGAATGGGCATCCCCGTTACACTGTGTGCCAAAAAAAGACGGGTCATGGAGAATCACCGGCGACTACCGTTTCCTGAACGCGAAAACGAAGAAAGACGCCTACCCTCCTCCTCACATTCGCTCTTTCCAAGCGAATTTACATGATACACGAATCTATTCGACAATAGATTTAAAATCGGCATATTATCATATTCCGATGCACCCAGACGACGCTCATAAAACTGCAATTATTACACCTTTCGGTCTTTATGAGTTTAAGAAAATGAGCATGGGTTTGGCCGGAGCGGCTCAAACATGGCAAAGATACATGGACAGCATCATGCGAAAATTTGATTTCGCATTTGTATACCTAGATGACATCCTGGTGGCTTCTAAAAATTATAAAGAACACATGAACCACCTCAAACAAATTTTTGACAAGCTAGGGGAACACGGAGTTCGAGTAGGTTTTGATAAATGCATTTTTTCAAAACCTACCGTCGATTTCCTAGGTTTCACTATCTCGAAAGAAGGGATAATTCCTAAACGAGATAAAATAGAAGCCATAGAACAATTTCCTAGGCCAATAGACGTACGAAGTCTACGCAGATTCCTAGGTATGTGTGGTTTCTACCGAGCATGCTCAAGTAAATTCGCTCACACGGCACAACCTCTGTATGACTCCATTCAGTCAAACAAAAAAAATGACAAAACGCCTATCGAATGGACATCAGAGAGAGAAAAAGCTTTCAACAGCTTAAAACAAGCAATGATTAAAGCTACATTACATAATATCGCTCATCCACACCCTACAGCAGAGTGGAGATTAGTCTGCGACGCATCCGACACACACATCGGAGCGGCACTAGAGCAGGAAATTACAGACAAACACGGCTCGAAATCTTACCAACCATTGGGATTTTTCAGTAAAGAAATTCCGGAAC
The DNA here is from genome assembly GCA_030762985.1 of Adelphocoris suturalis. Lineage (NCBI taxonomy): Eukaryota > Metazoa > Arthropoda > Insecta > Hemiptera > Miridae > Adelphocoris > Adelphocoris suturalis. The sequence continues at coordinate 96,476,108 of CM061044.1, read as the reverse complement.
AATGGAAGAATAAAGCATCATTCGACAAAGAGATGTTCGCCGTTTACCAAGCTTGCATTCATTGGCACAATGACTTGGACGGCCGATCTTTTCATATTTGTTCAGATCACAAGCCTCTGCTAGGCACGATGCTTAAGAAAAATGCACATTTTTCTAAAATGAGATTAAGATGGCTAACATACATCTCTCAAATGACGAGTGACATTCGTCATATACCCGGAGAGAACAACGTCGTCGCCGACGCACTCTCCAGACCTTTCGATCCAGTTGAAATTCAAACAAAATCGATTTCAACCCAAACCGACGAGGGTCCACCCATAGCCGAAATTTCGCAAATTACGGCTGCAATAGAGTGCAATCTTCTACTGCACATTTCAAATACACAAATTCGTTCTCCCCCTAACGCAGAGGACAAATTGAAACTCACACAAGTTGAATTCCCTCAAGGAGAAATTTGGTGTAACCTAGACCTAGGACACCCAAGACCTTATATTCCAAACGAAATAAGGCAAGAAATAATCAGCCAAATTCACAATTTGGGACACCCAGGTATACACTCTACAGTGTATAAAGTTAAACAAAGATATTTTTGGCACGGACTCCGTGCAGATGTCTCCAAATGGGTCCGAGCGTGCGAAACTTGCCAACGAGCAAAAATCACTCGCTCCGTGAAGCTCCCTTACTCCGAATTTGAAACGGCTAACAAATTTTCACATGTACACGTTGATATTACCGGACCCTTACCTTTAGCTAAAGGAGGGAAACGTTACATTTTAATGATGGTTGATAGAGCAACGGGTTGGCTAGAGGCAGTCCCTCTTAACAACATCGAAACAACCACGATCACAAACGCCTTTATCAATATTTGGGTAGCTTCAAAGGGCGTACCTAAATACATCACAAGTGACCAAGGCACACAATTCGAATCAGATCTATTCAATTCCATTATGGAACGTCTCGGAGTAAAACATACTCACACGTTACCATACAAACCATCAACAAACGGAATGGTAGAACGCAGAAATAGATCTTTGAAAGAGGCTCTCAAAGCACAAAACGAAAATTGGCTCGACGCACTTCCAAAAGTTCTACTCGCCATGCGTACGGCAGTAGACCCAGCAACGGAAACTACACCGTTCCAAAAAGTTTACGGAATTGACGTACCACTCCCAGGAGACATTTTCGTAACTTCTACAAACCTTTCGGAGCCTCTCTTCTTCCGGCCTACGCATATTAAACATAATAATACGAAATATGCCGTAAACATGCCCAAAAATTTGGATACATGTACACATGTCTATATCAGAGTGCCCACACAGCTCACCTCTCTGCAATGTCCTTACACGGGACCATTCAAAGTGGTTAAAAGAGATAAGTTTTCGGTTACAGTGCAAATTGGCGAACATACGAAAAAAGTTCCCAAACAGCAAATAAAACCAGCTTACACTCTAAACTCGGACGAAGCTGTGTCACGAAACCAAAATCAGGCAGAAAGTAAGGAGAAAACTCCCCGAAAATCCGCCAGAGGGCGCGTCCCCTCTACCAAATTCGACGAGAAGTGGGTGACTGCACTCGAAACAAGCCACGCCCACTTTTCTCGGGTAGGAACAGTGGGAGATATAAATATGAAACACCCCACGCCAGGAGCTCATACCAACTTTGACCATGGCAGCTCCCACTACCCAAGAGCAGATGATCACGGAGGAAGTCGAGAATCTCCTACTCGCCGAGGAAATTCCGGCAGCCATCAGCCCGCTACCGCCGTCGCCGGAGAAGAAGACACCGGCGGACGCCAGCGCGCCGAGAGAGGTGGTGTGGAGAACACCAGCAGCATTCAAGACGCCGGCTACACCCGCTCCGCAGCTGCCCAGGGCTCCGCCCGCTCAACAGCCCCTCCCAGCTCCACGAAAGTGGATCAGCTCGGGCGACGTGCCCGTGCCTCGGTGGGACGAAATGAGCGCGGCGGGGTGGACGGAGCCGGAACGAGCACCTCCGCAACAGCCCAGCCGCGGCCGCGGGCCAAGCCCTAGCGGGTTTGGCTCCCGTCAGCAAAGCTCGGGCCGGCCACGGCCGCCCCGCGGCGCTCGTCGAAACCGGCGAGGCCGGGGCGCACCCCAGGTGCGGGACGCGAGGCCTGCACCTCCGCCTCCGCCCCAACTGGTGAGGGTTTCTTACGGAGAATTCCGTGTGGACCTCCCAGTTCTCCCCAGCCGGCGTCGTCGTTAATAACACGACGTCTTGGGGGGGCACCTTTGGTGAAAACCACCAACTCTTTTCAACAGCCCTTTTCAGGGCTACCAAAAAGAGGTAGACACAACACAAAAATATTTATAAGACGTCGAGTTACAACTCCGTCAAACAAAATATTTCACCAGAGAGAAAATACGAATTTCTCTCTCAAAAGTGAAATATTAACTAAAAACATACAAGGCGACCTCCCTAGACACTTACTGGGCGAGAGAGATGCGACAAGTATCTCGAACCAAGTCGCCTTGAACGAGAAAACTCAAACAGAAAATCAAACGTCCTCTAAAACTAGCAAGGACAATTCAAACAAGCCTACTCGCCAATCAGAAACACTGATTACACGAGAGACAATAGGCGAACCAACCAAGAGGCGGCAAGCAACCACCTCTGGTCCAGCAGCCACCCCGGGGACCCCGTCTGAACAACTGACGCAGAGAAAGCACCCGAGGTCCCCGGCTAAACTCAAGGTCGTCGGCTCCGCGACGGACGCTCGTAAGCACCCCGGAGGACCAGCTCAGCTATCATACTCGCAGATACTGAGAAAACAATGTGCGAGCCAATGAGATTACACAGTCGAATTAATGAAATTAAGCGGACCAATCAGGAGGCGGCAGGAGGCGGCCACCTCCCTATAAAGACCCCGCTCGGAGCCCTCCGAAATTCATTCTACTCTCCGCTCTCGACGACGACACCTCGAAGTACGAAGATTTCTACACGCTCTACGCTGACGAACCTTCTGCATCCCGAGTTCATCTCAAGAACGGCTTCCTACTGCTTTCTACAAGGCCTACCTTCTCTCCACACAGACCTCGCATTGGCATCTACGAGTCCAGTGATTATTCATCCTGCTCATTGCCCAACGTAGTTCATCTGTCAGGACGCCACCCGGTACATCTATCAATATTCTCTTTAGATCGTACGCCCGCAGGGACGTTCCTAGCCGTGTCACCCGGGTTTCGTAGCACTAGGCTCGTCACCGACCGCTGGGGCACGCCGGTAAATTACTCAGCTCATCCGCTCTAATTTACCGTCCAAGGAAGTCTTTTTCAAGACTACAAGGTAGGACCCTGACATACGAGCAAAGGAAAGAAGCTCTGTCAAGCGAGTCCACCTTCCTAAACCCTCTATTTCTATACATAGAGGCATCGAAACGAGCTAATAACTCGGCTATTTCGATGGAACGTCGGCCGTCTTATTTCCTCATGCAAGGGGAGGCAGACGACGGCGAGGCCGGGCCTCTTAGCCCCCGTAGCGCTACCTACACGCTGCCCGGCCAATCCGCCGGTCCCAGCGACGGCGCAAGGCTCGATCCTCACGACGAGATAGCCTTCTCACCTAACGTATTCACGAAGGAAACGTTAGATCAAGCCTCGCCTATACAAAAGATCGAGGATACCTTTCAGGCCCGCTCTGAAGTCAATCATTATGATTCGACCAAGCTTTCCGAATACCCACGATATTCGACACAAGCCTACCCGGCCGATCCGAGTGTCAAATACACTCCAAATGTACAAAAAACGAAGGATACTTTTCAGTACCTCAACCAAGCTCAACATATTCCTCCTACAGATATAAATCTTAGGCCGGAATATTACAAAACGGCTCAGTACCAAACTGATCGAACCCAGCACCCACTATGCGAGCCCAGTGCTCCACGCGGCTGCGACACGAACTATCTCTCAGTTCATCCCGCCAAGCAAGCTGACCTTGACGGATTCGCTCACATTCCTTACAGGAATAACACGGGGACTAACCCGCATAATCAGAATATAAATGTCCCACTTGGTCTACCGACACCAAGTAAAACATATTTAAATCCACTACTCCTAGTTCTTTTCTTATCCACGAACAGGGTTTGCAATTTTATTTGTTTGAAAATTTATGATCAAGAAAATGAATATAACTTTCATGAATCATGAATACCAACAAGAAATGAATATCACTGTTATCGGTGTGTAAGGTTACTTTGCGATAGGGAGGAAGAGATGAGATAGGTTGGTTCGGGATAAAGCGTCCTATGTTTAGGTGAAATAAATTTGTCTTATTGGAGATGAGGCGCCTCATCTCTATCTCCCTATCCCTTTAGGAACTCTCTATTACTCATGACAACCAAAAATACACTGCCAAGGAAATGGCACATGAGCTTCTTCGTGACCTTCACAGTACGTCACCATTAAATTCCAGAAATCTAGAAACGACCGGTTCTGGCATCAGGGAATTAATAAGGTGGGAAATTGTAAGCTGAATGGTCAGATTTCCCAGGCCCAAAAGCCTCAACACATTTTCACAATGTCAATTACCACCCATTTTTATGGCCCTGTGACGTTCACATACCAATCTGCGTAGTTAAGTAGGGTCGGGTCGGTCCTACCGTCTCGCGGCCCCTGTCTGGGTTATGACCGTCACAAGGATATCACGTTAGCGCCTGCGTAGAAGCTACCGTTGATTCGATCAAGATGAAGTTGATAGGAGACTATCTAGAGCTTAACCCGCACAATCCCTGAAAATTTTGTTAAAATCGGATAAAAATTGTGGAAGTTATGGCTGTTACAAGGAAATGTGGACGGACAGATAGACAGACGGACACGGAACCAAATTTGTTCAGGAGGCTCTGAAACGCAAAAAACGAGTGGAAATTTTGATTTTGGTGCAAAAACATTTTTTTCAATTCGAAAGTGAAAACAAAGCTTCCGCTGCCTTGCAGTCTTGGAAGCAAAACATCAAGATCTCGATTTTTTATTATAATTATTTTTTCCCGACGGCGTCGTGCAAAAGACTAAGGAGATTTTATTCTGTTTTCCCCCTTTTTTTTAATTTTTATTTTATTTTTCCGAATTTGAGTATTTTAGTCTTTGGAATTTATTAGGGAGTCTCTCTGGAACATCAAGAGACAAATGAAAAGACGGGCACTGGCCAAATCAGCCGACTGAGCTAAATTCTGTCTGTTCTTCCTAGAAAGGTGGAATTGTGAGTCTTTCTGGGGTATTTAGAGACGAATGAAATGACGGACTCCGCCCTGATCGGTAGAGTGAGCTAAATTCCCTCATGTTCACCCTAGAACGTTTAAATTTAATGGGGAGTCACTCGGGAACATCAAATGATAAATGAAATGACGGGCTCAAGTCTAATCAGCTGAGTGAGCTGAATCCTGTCCTATGTAAGCGTTTGGATTAAGTCTCATAACATATATCCCATTATTCTAACAATGCACAAGTTCTTGCATCGATTTGATCTTCGAACGTCACGTGAAAAAACCCAAAGGCGATTCCAGTGCGTCATGACCAACCAAGGTTTCAGTTCTTAATAGCTAGGCAACCGGTTGCTATATTTCGTGGTATTTACACTAAGCTATTGATCCACGCACAAAAATAGCATTTCTTGTAAACTCGAAAAGAGACGTTTATTATTAACCTATTGCTTACAATGGCAGATTTAGGTAAAAATGAACCGACTACTACCAACAAATCAGGACTATCACCAGATCCGGATGAATTCAAAGAACAAAGCACGAAGACTGAATCAAAAACGCCAGTTAAATCGAAAGAAGTAAAACCACCCGAAGATAAAAAGGATTGCAAGGGTTGTAGAATCAAGAGGTTTTTTAAAAGCTTCCTAACGTTTTTTAAAGAACATGAGTGCCACGAAACTGTCCCTGGTGATAGCTACAGATTTTTTTGGCAAGATGATCTCGAAATTCACCTTTCTTATTTGATTTATCGGCTATTGATCTGCATGGGTCACAGTTTTTTGCTTACTGTGTCCATGTTTACTCTGTTCGTTAATTGTACACCTGTAGGTGAAGACAAGTGCATCACCCATCACGCCCAACTGCATATATCGTGGCCTTTCTATTTAACCAGCGTCGGTATTGCAATGAATTTCTGTCAAAGTACCCTTGGATTACTTCTAACGGGATTTGCGTACCTCGAGCAAAGGAAATGCAAAAAACAAAACAAAGTTCCTGAATTTTACTTGAACAAAAAGGAATACATATTTTTGTCCCTTACTGGAACATTCTGGGGTCTCACTACGTTGTGCACGGTACTAGCAATTACGATAGACACAGTTTATTGGATTATGATCTATGAATATGACAAACCACTCACGCCACAGATCATCAATAACACTTCAGAACATCTTTTCAATTTAGTGTTACTGACTATAGACAATTTTTTCGTGGCGTTTCCAACACAATATCGTCACTGTATTCACTTGTTTATACTTGGAGTCTGGTATCCATTATGGAATCTTTCCTATTTTGCGGCAGGAGGCTTGGATTTTCGTCATCAGCATGACTACTTGTACGCGTTTTTGAACTGGCACTATCCCATTAGGGCCGTAGTAGTCTGTGCAATGATCTCATGTTTTACCATAGGCATGGTGGTCCCACTCACGATCTCAAGCTACTACTATAAGTGTGTTCTTCGTGCTAAATGTAGTCGTATTCACTCAGCATACCAAACGATGATACAAAACAACCCACCTGGAAATAACGTATAATTTATCTATTTAATTAAGAATTGAAATTTCCTACGTACTCTTCGTGCAGTCTGATCACACCATCACCAAGGCTTGATGGAGCTTCACAAAAGTACAAAATTTACTTATAAAACATTATACTCTAATAGACATTTTAAAGGTATGTTTTATTGCGTTTGCAAAATGTTTGTCCATATATTCAATTCCAGTTTGGTTCTAAAGAGTTATACTTGACGGTTTTAACCTTTAAACCTGTGCAAATTACTACACAAAGTCTCATTATTTCCTCATTAGATAACGGTTAGGTGCAGATCACATGCGAATGGATAAATAGGACTTTGTAAGACTAAGTAACTTTGCCGATTTTGACTCATAAATGGACATAACCTCTCAGGGTACCACCTACTCTGTAAAATCTAAATTGATATTAGGTGAAGTGAAATTAACAAGTTTAAGCCTAACCAGTGCGTGAGCAATTATTATACATTTTGAATTCCACCCATCCCGATCGCTTTACTCGCATAGATGCAATGGGCCAAAAACGGACGAAAAAGTGTCTTTTTCGACGCGCGCACGCCTGGCACGCTTGGCAGGGGGTCACGGTGGGTGGTGAGGGGGGGTGAGCGGGGGGGGGGTGGAGTGAGAGGAGGCGCACCTTGTGGTGGGTACGGCGCCGGCGTTCCTTCGAGGCATGAATATGTTTTTTTCAAGGTCATATTTGTGTGTTAATACCAAAGCTTTTCCTACGCATATTTAATAACATATCCTCTCGACTTTTCGTACGTACTTAGATAATGATATTATTAAGGCAATAACCATTTGAATAGATAGGAGCTCAAATCGACAAATATAAACATGCGTATATAATTATAGAAGTATAGGTTGTGGCAACTCGAAGTAGGACACGCCGAGGAGTCTGGACGGGCCATATGACGTACGCTAGCCAACAAAAACTACGATCATACTCAATTGAAAAAATAATAAACCTTTGTGAAATAGTTTGCAGCGTTTTTGTATTACCCATCTTCTTCTTCGACATCTAAACTCCTGTTTCCGAAACTAACCTGATAAAAACTCATAAACACGCTAAACGCAAACAGCGTTTTAAACCAAGTTTCAAAAGTAATCGACCCTCAGCTATGTCTCAGTTTAAACCTTGATTTTACCCCTGGCCCTAAGAGAAGCCTCGTTCCCAATTTCAGCATTTCAAGTTGAATAAAACCTAATTAAGCTACAGAGCGCACTCTGCTTTTGAGTGGTTTCACAAGTTGTAATATTATATACCTCATCCAAAGAAGGCTCATTCGACATTGCACCATCTCAAGTTAAATAGGGTTGGCATTACTGAGCTCAATTTTCTAATTGGAATGATTCCTCAAGAAGTTACTATGCCCTATCACACTAAGAGAGGTAAGCTATAATAAGCTGTAAGGAACAAAATAAGCTACAGTGCTCACTGAGCTGATTATAGTGATTCTTCAAGTTGTAATTAAACTCTACCACACCCAGAGAGATCCCAATATACAGTTCAGCATCTTAGGTAGAATATTAACCAAATCACTTGGTATAAAGATTGGTAAAAACAAAATCACTTGGTACAAAGAAATTGGTATGAAGATAGCTGTGTCCGGTCGCTTCTCTTGAACATCCTACTGCGTAACGTGATATAACCTGTATAATTGTACCTAATTATGGGTTTGAATAATTATTGTGTTGATGTTGGCTTAAGTGCCACCCACTTCTACCAGTTCTCTACAGCCAATTTTGATTAAATTTGAAGCATGGGCTACATTTGACCTGACGAAGTGCATTTTGGGGTTTTGGAGCCACTGCGACCGATTCCTGATCAGCTGTCTAAATTAAATTTTCTCCCGTTCACCCTAGGAACTGGAAATTTCATAGCGACTCTCAGGGTCATCAAGATACGAATGAACTGAGAGGCTCTTTCCGATCAGCTGAGTGAGCTAAGTTCTCTCCTGCTTACCCTAGGGAGTTAAAATTTTGTAGGGAGACTCGCTGGGACATAATGAGACGAATGGATGAACGGACTCTATTCTGATCAGCTAAGTTATCTAAATTATCTCCTTTCCTCCCTAGGAATGTAAAATTTGATAGAGAGCTTCTCTAAAGCACTAAGGAATGGCCAAATTATGGGTCAAACCCTGATCAGCTATGCGATCTAAACTCTCCTCTGTTCACCTTAGGGAATTTAAATTTGACAGGGAGCTTCTCTCGGACAACAAAAGTCAAATGAAATGACTCACTCTATCTTGACCAGCCCGCACATTCCAACCTTTTCCTCCTAGACAACCAAAAATGTGTGATATACCCTCAAAAATACGCTCCGCGTACAATAGATGCCAAGCCACAAAATGCATCATATCCAAAGTGGGCCAAGCCAATAGTCGGATTCTCAGACTCTTTATGACTGTGCTCGGGAATGATACGCTTCTTCAGCGTCTTGGCCGATTTTGGCAAGTTACACGTACCATTGTGATGATAAGTGATAGTGTTTGAGCAAAATCCCGTAAACTTTTGCCTTGTTTTGAAACCAAAGCAATGCGTTGGCTTGAGTAACAATTTAATTGACTTTTATCAGACTAATCCTTAATGGGAGTTTACAAAAATCGTTTAGAAAGACTCTAAACCCCCCTTTTTTCGAAACAAAACAAAATGTCTCATAGTTATAGTTATCGAAGAAAATTATGGAAACGACCGTATTTCAGAACTGAAAACTGGTTCTTTATAGTTTATAGCTTAAACTGCCTAATATTTTGATCCGTGCACTTGTGATGAAACTGAGAGCCGCAAGGTGGAGTTCAATCTGTAGGGAACTCTTTAATAACGAGACGTACCTATAAAGCCGCGTCCAAGTTTTCCTTGTAATTTAGTCGCCGACAAAAGAGCCTTCCTTGTCGATGGCTCTCCGTTCCTTTCGTTCGCACTCTTTTAAGATAACTTTACAAATACATATTTCAACAATGCTATCCAATGACATCACTCAATTTATTCGGTAATGTACTTTAATTGTGATTTAACATTCCTTAGTGTGACGTGGTGAAATTCACGTCACCCCTTTTCTTAACTTTTCAAAAAACAATTTGGTTTTACTTGTCCACAATCTTGATTCAGCCTCAAGCCAAACTTCGAAAAAAAGTAATTATACTCATAGGCAACCTATTAAAGTGACGTTCAAATAGCCAGCCATGGGAGAGATCTCGTCCTGTACGAGGAATTGCGCTCCCCCTCTGTGGACTGAAATCACTCCTGCTGAGAGAAGGGGAAAAAGAACGTGGGAGATCGGACTGAGGGGACAGGGAACTGTTCCTGCCCGTCTTTCTAGGAGGTGTTCCTTTGTTCTCCAGAGAAAGCTAGGCCATTTTTCCTGACACCTCCTAGTCCATAATTTTGCTAAATTTCATAGTTCTCTAACCACTCTAAATCGTGAAATCAAAATCATCAAAAAGTTGTTTTTTCTTTTGTATCTACAATAAATTGATCTGAACAAAATCTCAATGAATGTATGGTCTTTTTGATTGATCTCAATATTTCTTTAAAATACGCGTTGTAAAAACCCAAGTTTTTTTCCCTAGTGTTACGCTGTTCATTGTATTTCTATAAAAACCATTTGGGAAATCAAAATAGAGCTATTAGGTTTTTTTCACTTTGGTTTCCAAAATATTTCAAAAAAATTGTGTACTTCAGTTAGGATTTTCAATCCTCGACTGCTCTATCAAATAGGAAAACCCCGTAATTTAGAACTCATATATTTTCTAATAATATTGTTAAATTTTAATTTCTCCTTTGATGGGAAAAACAAAAGATCATGGATATGTCTAGTACCTACTGCTTACCAGTAGGTACCTACTACTCAATTGTATACCAACCATGTAGTGCCTTCTTTTCACATGATTATTCCATTATGGTTACCAAACAATATTAGTTCATAACTTAGAGTAATGAATCAGCATTCCTTGACACTACAATGGCTTAGAGGTCATGAGATGTTGTGATAAAATGAGAGCATTCCAAAAAGTGGCTAACCATTTCCCTACTATGAAAACTATGGGAGTTACTCTTCCCTAGTAACTCATTGGTTGTACGTGAAAAATCAATAGAAATTCTGCCTAGCCTTAACTTTTCGAGTTAATAATAATCTAAAGTGCCGGGTCGTCACAAATTTTGGTGTCGTTACGCAAATTTTAGAATGACGCCCGGCCCAAAACCATATCCATGTTAAAACATTAAATTGAATCAATATTAAATTTAATCAATCATATAACTAACTAGCCGCTCCGGCTCGCTACGCTCGCCTCCACGTCCGGCCGGGGGGCAAGCCCCCCGGACCCCCCATTAAGTTGCTCGCTTCGCTCGCAACGTGTGGCTTGTGGGGAATATTGCTCGCTTCGCTCGCAAAGTCTGGCATGTAGGATATGTTGCTCGCTTCGCTCGCAAAGTCTGGCATGTAGAAAATGTTGCTCGCTTCGCTCGCAAAGTATGGCATTTAGGGGATGTTGCTCGGTTCGCTCGCAAACGGTAGATCTCTAAGGGTAGGTTTAACTTCTGTAGGGGATGCTGCTCGCTTCGCTCGCAAACGGTAGATCTCTAAGGGTAGGTTTAACTTCTGTAGGGGATGCTGCTCGCTTCGCTCGCTTGAGGAAGTTATACTGCCCACCCAACTTGGCAGACGTTTTTTTCAGTTGGGAATTATTACAAACAAATTAAATCTTATAAAACTACGTGGAACCACGAAAAGTTTATTCGGGGATGTTGCTCGCTTCGCTCGCAAGGTACCTACCTATGTGTACCTGCTCGCCTCGCAAGGTTGTGAAACACCTTAGTCATCGAACTCCTTGACGTCTTTGTAGAGCCTTCTCGCGTCCGGGGCACATATAATTTCTCATATTAATCGCTTCGCCTCACTTCCTCTCGCATTTTGACCTACTTCCCGTCACTTTTTTCGATATCCGATTTCGGATTCAGATTCCACGGACCCAAAGCTGTATTTCGCCCGCGAAAACCGTTCCGAAAAACGTACCTTTACGGGGTATATTTTAATGGGAAAAAACGTAGTTTTTCGTCGGACTTTTCGAGAAAACACGGTCCGTACTCTCGCATTTTTTTGACGCATTTCCCGATACTTTTTTCGCGATCCGATCGCGCCGTCGTCTTCCTCGTAGGAAAACCTACGAAACCGGTATTTTTCCGGAATTTTCAACGGCCGTTTAGAGGGGTAGAGGATGCGGGGAAGTGGAAAAAGCGCACATTAATTCTTACTTCGACCCCCCTCCCGCCCTACGGCCCATGGTTCAGCTGGGATTAGAAAATTTTAAATTCGCTCGCTCCCCCTTTCGGAAAATCCCAAGAAGATCCCCCCACTCGTAGACTCCCCCCACTCAGCCGTTTGGCCGTGCATAGCATGGACAGACAGACGGAGTTTCATTCTTATAAATACTCGTAGTATAGATAGATTAAATAAAATTTCATTGTATTTGTTGAAAATTACAATTAAAGTATTAGGAGTTACGACAACGGAAGAACACCTATGAATAAAAATAATTGAGTAATATCACCAGAGAAAGATGAGACTTGTATGTTTCAAAGTTTATAATTGCAAATTAATCAGGGGTTTTCCAAAACGATTTCCTGTAGTAGTTGACAGGATCTTTAATTGTGTAATTTGGCTCAAATATCCAGTAGTTCCTAAACATTCACGAAGTCAAAACCCTGTTAAGGCTAGAAAAAGTCAATCATGATTAAATTTTCGAGTTTTTATTATTCCAAAATTATTGGAGTAAGAAATTATTATCTTTTATAAATTTGTTCCTTCTGTAGGTTTAGTTAGAGGCCAAGTTTTAGAATTAAGTTTATGATGTTTTTTTTTTTTTTTTTTAAAGTTGAAAAATAGTTTAATTATTCTAATCAATAATCATAATTGTTTAATCATAATTTGTTTTGAATTGTTATTCAAGTAATTAAAAGCACATTGACATACCATTTGTGTTCATTCAAAGTTGAGCTCAGATTTGATCTGAGATTCAGATTTGAGTTCCTGGTTTCCAGGGATTTACACAATTTCTTGACCAAATCTTTTATTAATTAAAATGGTATGGAAATACAAAATGAATTGGCTGAAATTCCAGAAGTTATCAGCGTTCCTATATCATTTCCCATTTGAGCTTGTGCATTGACTGTCTATGATCGCATTGCAATTAGATTTTCTGGGCACAATTTGGGGCATAAACCGCGAAATCTCTGAAAATAACGTCAATATCATATGGAAATTGTTGAAGTTTATGTGGAGCCAGTATTTCAAGTTAGCTCATGTGCAATGGCTACTTTGATCTGAGAATGATCCAATTCATATAAAATCACTTTATGTTTAATCCTCAACCAATTTACTCGTATTCTTAATCAAAATTTCCCTATAGACAATTTCACCAGCTAAAAGATCTCATGGAGATCTTCCCAAAAAGGTGCCGGATTATTGGAAATTACAAAAATCCAAATATGGGCCGTCCACCTTTGACGTTAATTCGTTTTCTTTCTACCGATTGTTTTGGAGTTCCAGCTACAAATTTACAGGGGTTTTGAAGGCGTAGAATTCGATTCTCGGACCGAAAATAAGAAATTACAGCACTCAGAAGTTTCCCATTTTGACAACTAATAAAAGCGATTTTCTTTCAAATCCATATTGATGAATACGCGTTTGCCCATCTCTGCCTCAGACCAACAAACAGACCATGTGCGTTGCTCCAACTAAACCGACTGTCAAAAACCGGCAAGACGCCACACAGAAATTGAATCTCTGAAAAGGTCTCTCCGAGACCCGAACTCGAGACCTATGGCAATACGTCTCCAGAACAACGAAACGGGGAATGAAAGGGACCCGCCGGGCCCCATTAGTATGAGGGGAATGAAGTTGGGTTATGTGATTGTTCCTTTTAGCAACCTTGTTTGGCTTCAAATGCCCGTTGCAGCAACCTTTCTTGCAATCTAGTTACATGGAGCAGAGATGGCAGAGATACCAGCACAAAAGGATCCCCCTCTCTATGGCATAATTTCTTTACATTCAAGATTCAGCCGTCCTCACTACATCAGTCCACATATCTCGGGTGATACTATTTCTCCCGTCGTGCCTGTCATACTAAACCAGACCGACATTTTCACATAACTTAGCTTTTCATCGTTATATAACTTTTCATTTACTTCACACGGTTATAAGCAAACTGAGAGTCGGCATTCACAATAAATTTAGAACAACAACAATCTTTAAACTAATTATATTCCTTAAGATTTAAATATCTAAATAAACTAGAAGTTTGGAATGTTTAGGGGCCGATTATGAATTTGCCTTCTTCCTCGAATTCCTTCTCGTTACTTCCAAATAAGTACCTACCAAATACTCACAACTATTTCTTACTACTATAGAGCTAGAAAAGGAAAATACCTACTGAAAAATCAACAACACTATTGCTTCCGCAACACGTAAGGTACGGAAACTTCGCAGGCAGCTGAAAACTTTTTCGTCCAAGAAAATCATAATTTTTTTTAGCGTTTCATACATTTTGATCAATTCCATTATATATATATATGCCTTTCTTTTTGGATAGTCGGTCTATCTTAAATCCCTGCCCCAGATTCTACATGATGTATAAATTAAATCCTTGTCTCTTACGATCATAAAATTTCATTTCATTTTCGGCGACTTTATACGGATTCCAACACAGTTGGACCATAGAAGGGAGAGCATGCGCGAACATGAAGTTCTCAAAAAATCCAACTTCTCACGATCCAATTGCCCGAAATCGCTAAAAATCAGTGAACTGATGGAAAATAACTCAACGCAAGCGCAAAAGTAAAATTTATCGTCAGAAACCAAACACCACATTTTCTGTCATTATTATCATTTGAGAATATATATATATATATATATATATATATATATATATATACTTTTTTTTCTGTGAACGGATTAGCTTCTGAAGGTTGCCTATGAGGTTCTTTTCTTTTGGACCATTAGTGGGGTTCCCTGAACCTGGGGACGAAATTTGACTTTTGATTTTTCCTTTCTTAGTAAACTTGTATTGAAAAAACCCTGTTAAAAACTATGATAAAGTAATTATCCTTAGCTATTATTACAATTTTTTTCAAACAGATTGAAACCTTTTAAAACCATGAAAAAATTGAATACGATAACCCTTCTTTACCGTTCCTTCGGTACATGCCCCAAGTACGTAGGAATATGGGGTTCTGTACTACGAGACAGCACAAAATCATCTCTTTTTCTCAAGGTAGTGTGGTTGACTTTTTATTTGTAGTGTCCAAAAGCAGCTAGTGGGCACCTGATTATTCTATTTCGCTAATTAAATTTCGATAAATTAACATTTATGGACGTACACGAACTTGAGACGTTTGTACACAAACATTGTACTTGGCCAAGAAATAACTAATATACCGAGTGTCCGCAAAACTCCCCCCCCCCCCCCTCCCCTCACCGTTTAATCGTTAATAATGGTTGAACAAATTCTTTTCCAATCTTGATATTTTTTGTAAGCATCTCAAAAATGGCAAAATTGCGCATTGGCAAACGTGCGCAATTGACATCAACTTCGTTATTTTAAATGGGAACCCCCATTTTTTATTGCAGATTTGAATTTTAAGGGAAATTTTATGAAGTAATGACCCACAAGTTGGTTTTTTTTAACGGTTGCGCGCGAAAACGGGCGCAATCCCACCCCAAAAGTGCGCGGTTCGACCCCAAAAATGCGCGATTCCGCTCTAAAAGTGCAATAAATGCAAAATACTGAGTTTTTGAAGATACCCAATTCGAGCATGTGATACATTATTTTGGAGTAGTGATGATCATTTATTGATATTTGCAACACCGACTTGGGAAAACACCGAAAAATTGACCATAATTGCACGTTTTTCACACATTTCCACAAAGAACAAAGCGTACTAAAATGTAGGTTTTTCGGTCCAAGTTTTCCGATCAGCACGCCTTTTTCATGTCCCAGTTTCTCCCTCAAATTATTTGTACCACCGGCCATTGTGTAGACTGCCACGTATTACGAATAAAGCCATGAATGAATGCCAAGCCTTCGACATATTTACTTAATCAATTGCAGCCCTTCGTACCATTTTCTTGAGAACCACATTTACCAACTAGTCCCTTCCGTATTATTCAACTGTGTGTCAGTTTTTGAGTCTGGTGACATTTCTATTTAAACGCTGACTTTACTATTGGTTTATTATTTCCAATAATAAGCCTTTGTAATCGTATAGGAAAAAAAAATTATTTTCTCTCAAACTTTGTCACTTTACGTTTCAAGGTACGTAGAATCCAAAACTGCAATGTCCGTCCGCCGTCCAGGCCATAAGAGGCCTTTAACTTGATGAGAAAATTACGCCCTTTCCATTATGGACTCCACTTGGGGACTAGTAATTTGAGACACAAAACACATATTTCACAGGGGAGAAAAGGCATATCCATGTACCGATGGATCTGCATGTAGTGTAGATTTTTCTTTTGTTTCTTTTGGTAGGTCACATCGTCCAGTTATATGTCGATAATGCACCTTTGACTCAGTTTGGTAGGCAATTTTTTTTTTTTTTTTTTTTTTTTTTTTTTTTTTTTTTTTTTTTTTTTTTTTTTTTTTTAATAATAAACCTTTGTGTAATAATTTGTAGCATTTTTTATTATTTCCGTGAGCAATCACATTTTCTTTTGTATTTCATTATATGTATTGGGCTTGCACATAGTTTTGAATAAATAAAATGCTTAAGCCACCTAGAAGACCATTTTTTGTAAGTTCCTGCAAATTTTGATGGTAGGATCTGAGGTAAAATTTGTCGTAGATTCCAATAATTGTTTGTCAACAGTTTTTAAAAAAGCGCAAAATGAGGGAATAAACGTTTTTGTGCTGAATTCTTTTTTTTTTTTTTTTTCTCCTTCTTCTTCAAAAAAAACCCCCATGAAAAATCAATTTGTATTTGCATCCCAGCTAAACTCTTTTTGAGTTTAGCTCTGTTCGTAATGACTCAATGTAGTGTAACTATAATACATGTCTGACTAGTTGAAGAACTTGGCAAAAATTCCCAACGCTTCTGAGATAAAATAGGTAAGGAGTTGAGTTATAAGCACTCAAAACAACCAAAGTTTGATCATCAACATTCAACGTCAAAACAACATAAATTCTGATTATGGGTTGCGGTCACTCGACAGTTTCACAGAACAGTTACGAGGACGAATTGAACATAATTTCCAGTCGGAAAGATGTCAAGAGTAACAACCAGATTTCACTCGAGGAAATTTACGACGGATTTCGACAAGAGGTTTAGTATGTACCTACTCATTTGTTCTGCAATCGATTTGCTGAGTAATGGAGAAAACAACAGTTGTACCTATTCGGCTATTGAAGACATTGTAGAGTAAATTTTAAAGAAAATGTGACATCAGTTTACTATCCGTCATTGGATTATAGATTATCAGTTTAGAATATCTTTGTTATTTTCCAAGTTGCCTGAAGTAGTTGGTCTTCAAGTTTCATGCTTCGCATGGTTTCTCAATATAAATGGATAGAGATCCATTTCCTGATAGTGGTGCACATTTGAACGTAGGGTTGGTTAGAAAACTGATTCCTCGGGATCCATTTGCCCAGTCGTGATAAAATTTTCAGAATTTGAGTGGATGAACAAACGAAAAGTTTCATCCCTGTCGGATAATAACTGTTAGCATTACTACAACTACTATCACCAATTTCTTTTTCAGAATACCTCATTTGTCATTATACCTGTCCATTTGTGCATTATTTGTATATATATTAATTGCTATGCAATTCTTAGGCCGACCCCCAATAATTTTTTATGTAACGTCCCCATTTAAAATGTAACGTCCCAATTTTTTGTGTAACGTCCGTGACGCGAAGCTTGTAACGTCCGAGACGCGAAGCGCGAGGTCGTGGGTTCAAATCCCAGCCAGGCTTGAAATTTTTTTTTTTTTTCCAAATTTTTTTATATCAATTTTTTTCGCATCGTGGGTTCGAATCCCAGCCAGGATTGAACATTTTTTTATATACAAATTTTTTCAGGCTAAGAATTGCATAGCAAATTATCCTCGTTTTCTACGCAGTAGAAAAGAGAAAAGATCCGGCGAGGCGCGAAGCGCCGAGTATAGATTAGGGGGGTCCAGGGGCGCGCAGCCCCCTTGGCGGGGTCAAGGGGCGGAGCAGCCCCTTGCGAGGCCCGAAGGGCCGAGTATATATATATATACATGTGTGTATGTATATAAGTCAAGTTTTATTGTGTATGCTCCAAAAACTTCTGCACCGCTTTCCATGCGGATGAGCGCAAATCGACGAGCAAGTTCCTGGGATCGTTTTAGGCTATGTCACAATCCTATGGATTTACCTTCGTCGTAAAATTGGACTTCCCTATTGACAACTTTGTAGTTAAGAAAAAAATGGACATGCGTCGACCTTTTAACGTCAAATGTTGATGGGGTGGAGCATTCGATAACAATAAAGACACCGAAACGATTTTCGTGGGTTGAGCCGAGCAGTTAGGTACTATTCGTAAAGATAGATCACCATATTAATTGTAGTAATGTTAGTCGGAAGACCTTTAACGTATAGCTAGGTCTATAATGAGGTTGAAGAAACTGGGACGCCCTTACCAGTACCTATACCAATTTCTACTTTAAAAAAAGAGGGCTAATATTCTCTCCTGTTCACCTAAGGGAGTTGAAATTTGATAGGGAGCTCCAGGACATTATATGACGTATGCAATGACGGGTTCCACCAGATCAGCTGACTTAGTTAAATTCTCTCCTATTCACCCTGAGAATTTTAAATTTGATATGGAGCCTCTCTAGGACATCGAGAAACGAATACAATGATGGGACCTTAGTACAATCCATCATAACATTGGGTATAATTACA
This sequence comes from Adelphocoris suturalis, assembly GCA_030762985.1. Taxonomy (NCBI): domain Eukaryota; kingdom Metazoa; phylum Arthropoda; class Insecta; order Hemiptera; family Miridae; genus Adelphocoris; species Adelphocoris suturalis. The sequence goes on along the minus strand of CM061044.1, from coordinate 96,457,440 downwards.
TAGGGCAGCACATTTAATCAATATTAAATCCACTTTTTGTTAGGCAAAAAGCAATTTTGATGATAATTGCCGGGAAAAGTCGTAGATTCCCTGTTTTCCCTTGTACCGATATTCTCCCTGAGTCAATTATATATAAAATCAATCTTACTGTTTTACCGAAAACATCCGAAATGGTTTGATCACCAAAGAGGCCTCCATACTCGGTGCGTTTAATTACTCAAGCCGTTATTCCAGTTCCAATTATGCATCTTGAATCGTCAAAAAACTCAATAGATTTTAGGCTCCGTATTACTTTAAGGGTATGCCCCAATAGAACTCCGTAACCCTGATAGTCTCACAAGACCTAAATTTAAAAAAAAAAAACGCCGTTTTCTTGGTTGATTTCGGCTGGCCATGAGAAATACATGTCATTTTTGAATAGTGTATGTATTTAAATTTCAATACAACTTAGCATGTAAAATTGGAACAACTGGTATTATATAGTTACAATTATTTAATTTTTCTAATATTTCATGCACTATAATGTAAATTAAGAATTCTCGGAATGAAACTGGACACCCCTTTTGGGCTTAGGAATAGAAGGGTAGTTTCCAAAAAAGAAGATGTATTACATTGTATTTTTTATTTTATTTTTTTATTTTTTAATGCTGAAGATTCTATACATATCATTTATTTATTTTCATGTAAATACCTGGAAATATAATATTATTCATTTATTCATTGAGGGGTCTTGTAACTGTGAAAGTGTGAACCCTTCTCGGGGGCACGATGCGCCAAGTTCTGATCGTATATTACATACAAGGTTTAATAATCAAAGGCCAATGATCTGTTTAGAAGGGCTACCTAACACAGGAATAATGAATCATTTTTTAATAATTTGCAGCGTTTTGTGGTTCACTTTCCTTTCCAACCACACACATGAGACACACGCGTAAATGTGGCGTAGGTTTCTTAAATCCTTTTTGAGCTGAGTGGGCTAAATTCTTTTCTTTTCACCCAAGGAATGTGAAATTTTACAGGGAGCCTCTGCAGGACACTACGAGACGAATGCAACGACGGGTTCCAACCAAATCAGCTGACTTAGTTGAAGGGAGGGACAGCTTTGGGATTATAAACATCGTTTACAAAATGAATTGCACCACTATGAATCAAAAAAGTTCCAGTCATGGAGCATGATCGTATGAGCGAATTTTCATAAACTACCTATCGTATTATGATACGTTAAATTGTATTGGAATTTGAGCAATTTCAGTAGAAAGAAATTGTTAAAAATCAATTTTATGGTAAAAAAGGACGTTAGGTACATCCTGTCTAAGTGGAGTATAAGTGGTGAGGTATGAAACTCAAATGATTTGTTGTGTAAATGTTGGGTATATAAATTGTTATATATTGATTAGTTGTGTATATGAATATAGTACCATTTGTTTTACATTTTCCAATGGTTAACCGAAACATCCATTTCTTACATAGCTCCTTTAGTTTTATAATGGATGGCAATGGGTTACAGGAGTTAGTCACTGTACATATGTTTTGTGTTATCATCCATTTTATGATTTCCTGCCACCACTATTTAAGCCATGTCAGAGTTCACATGTGATTGTTGTGACACAACTCGGTAAAAATTGACTATTTTGCATCGCTAAATCAATTTTAATTATTCTGGACGTCTAAGACGCTAACGTTTACGATATTCACATAATGATTTTCGGCCTCCCATCACTTAGCAACGCTCAAGTTGAAATTTACTGTCTGCAAAATAAATGTTGACTATTAATTTTATTGCTCAAATTCGTCATATTGTCTGCAAAAAATTGTTAACTATCAATTTTATTGCTGAAAAATTTGTTCTAAATAACATTCTATTATTTAAACAAAGATATTGGATTTCTAGAATTTTTTTTCATTTTTATCGATTTTGTAGCACATTTTAATGAAATTTAATTACAATTTTGAGCATAGGTTTGAGCTTTAGTTTTTAAATTACCAACTTCATAGTTGATAAACTTTATTTGAGTAATATTCTGTTTAAAAAAAATAAAAACCCTGATGTTTAGCCTTTTAGCGAATTTTCTTAGAAAATAAAGCTATTGCAATGGCTCCAAATATTTTAAAATAAAAATTTTCAAGAAATTTCTTCATCAAAATCTGTTTTGAGGCATTCTGATATGATTCCTGGATTTTAACGATTTTATATATATTTCGGCAGAAGCCGAAATATTAAAAATAGTTTTGTGTTGTTATTTTCTGTTTTCTTTTCTTACCAAGTGATATATATATATATATATATGTATACATATATATATATATATATATATATATATATATATATATATACATATATGTGTGTGTCATTCCAGACGATAACTCTCGATAGAATTGAGATAAAAACTTCGTTCTTTCACCAAAAAATCAAACATTTCAAAAGAAAGAATGAGTTCGTTGGACAACACTTTTTGAGCACAATAAATTGGTCAAATTTCAAAAAATGTACTTAAAAAAATGACAAAAAAGGTTAAACATCGGTGTTTTTCTTATTTTATTTTATTTTTTTATTTTTTTAGCAGAATATTACTCAAGTAAAGTTTATCAACTATGAAGTTGGTAATTTAAAAATTAAAGCTCAAACCTATGCTCAAAATTGTAATTAAATTTCATTAAAATGTGCTACAAAATCGATAAAAATGTAAAAAATGCTAGAAATCCAATATCTTCGATTAAATAATAGAATGTTATTTAGAACAAATTTTTCAGCAATAAAATTGATAGTTAACAATTTTTTGCAGACAATATGACGAATTTGAGCAATAAAATTAATAGTCAACATTTATTTTGCAGACAGTAAATTTCAACTTGAGCGTTGCTAAGTGATGGGAGGCCGAAAATCATTATGTGAATATCGTAAACGTTAGCGTCTAAGACGTCCAGAATGATTAAAATTGATTTAGCGATGCAAAATAGTCAATTTTTACCGAGTTGTGTCACAACAATCACATGTGAACTCTGACATGTCTTGAATAGTGGTGGCAGGAAATCATAAAATGGATGGATGAGCTTTGAAAATTCGCTCATATGGTCATGCTGCATGACTGGAACTTTTTTTTTTTGTCATTTTTTGTGATTTTGTAGTACATTTTTTGAAATTTGACCTATTTAATGTGCTCAAAAAGTGTTGTCCAACGAACTCATCCTTTCTTTCGAAATGCTTAATTTTTTATATATATACATATATATACATATAAAAAAGCGTTAAAATCCAGGAATCATTACAGAATGCCTCAAAACAGATTTCGATGAAGAACATTTTTGAAAATTTTTATTTTAAAATTTTTGGAGCCATTGCAATAGCTTTATTTTCTAAGAAAATTCGCTAATTATAATCCCTTACATACCCGTATTCACCGTTTAAACGTACTACTTCCTTTCCTAGCGGCTGCTGCTAATAAAAAACTCCCCGCGAATTTTTATCACTCCTTTAAATTATAGTCCCTATTACGGATCCAACTGTTGTTATTATTGTTAATTAGGTTTTAAAATGCAATCTTGTTTACTTTTGAAGAAATGTTGCTTGTATCAGCTGTTGGTAAGGAAATAACATAGGTTTTGAGTGCTCTCTTTCTCGTATTTTTTCTCCTTAATTACTTATCTCGGACAGTACCATTCGTGCGGAATGACCATGTGGGAAATTTTTCTTTATTGTACGCATTAATTATATGTAGATATGTCACATATTCAAGATTCATGATGTTCAGGAACTGATCTGCGGATATTGTGCTGTACATGGATACGAAGATCCACTTACCAATGCGACGGATACACTTGCTGTTCAATCCTGGCGTTCACATATAAAACCTTTCCCTATACGATGATCAAAAAGATCGCACGGTTGACCAAGAATTACCCATCTCTTGGTTTCTTCCCAAGTGCAGTATATTGCAGCACACTGAGGCCTGCTGTCCACGCCAGACAAGTACCGATTATGTTTATATTTCTGGCTGCCATCCACAATTTGTCGGATGGGGCCTTTCCCGTTGATCCATTCGAACTCCTGTGTAGTACTTCTGAACCCTCCAATCCACCAAAAATCATTGTAATATACCATACATTCCCTCTTGTTACTTGCTCGTGCTGGTTCCAGGAGTTCGTTTTTTAGTGTTTGAAAGTCGTTTTCATTAGGGAAAACTGCCAGCTCCATGCCCATGCTGACACAGTATGCCAAGGCCTCCATCCATGTTACCTTCGTGTGGTATACGGGGTAGTACTTTTTACTCCCCACTAATTTAGTTATGGGTTCGTTTCGGCAGCTGCAATCCGCAGTAACATCCCCTGCAGCAAGAACTTGTACGAAGAGGAGCACTTCGAGAATCATTGGAGCACCTGAACAACTGCGACGACAAAAACAAAATGATTGTATCAATTACGGACCACCCCGAAGCGGCGTCGTAATAAAAGAGTTTTACAACTTTGTTTCTCTTTATTATCGATCTTTGGTTATTATGGAGTCGGCGGGATCTGAGAATGTTACCAGTCGATTCTGAAGAGAAATTGTGCAGAAATCGACCCCGATCTTGTAAGTAACGGAGGATAATTTTTCATTAAAACCCTCGGTTTCCATAAAAATCCATCGTAAAAAATCCATTGTAAAATTTTCCAAAATTTACATCAAAGAGCGGCTTAGAAGAATAAAAAAAAAAATGGAATTAAAAAAAAAAGGTTCAACTCGAAAAATTCAATAAGAATTCATATAAATGTATTCAGTATAGAAGTGAAGGTTATGGGTGATTCATCCTTTTTTCTGGCTTAGTTTGCGTTCTAAAAACCGAAGGTTCATTATCGAAGATAATAACCGAAATATTAAAACGAAAAGTTGTGGCCATGTGTCGTAAGGTAGAAAACATACTTCGGGGCCCTCTGGACACCTGGTTACCTCTATTTACATACTTCGAATGAAATTATTGAAACACAGAATGTGTTTTAGCTCGCGCGTTTCACATAAGCCTGTGAAGCCCTCATATAAGAATGACTCAGATTTTGTGGTGTATCTTATCACTACTATGTCAAGTTGTTTTAGTTATTTATCACCAGCGCCATATTTGAAACCTCCTCGTCATAAGCTTTCATTTATTCATATTTAACATGAATCATCAGAAATTGTGCGGTCGCAATCATGTTCATAATATGAATTATTGAGAATGATCACCTGTGAGTAAACAATGATTCATATAACCATGCCCATAACTCAGCTTGTTGGCCACGCACTTCGCAGTAGTTAACATAATATGGTTGAATAAATCGATAGCTTTCGAACGAATGGTCAACGAATTTTGTGGGATGAAAAATGACGAAGTACCATTTCTTTACTAGCGACTCGGTTGTAAGCGGAAATCATCAGTAAATTATTGCAACACATTTTCGTTAACACGAAACGTTTCGTTTTCGGTTGGAGATGCCAAGGCTAAAACACATTCTGTGTTACAATTATTAGGAGATTGCTGAGGAATAGTTTCAACAAAATGTCTAAAGAGAATTTTGGGTTGGAAATTAGTGTTAGATTCGAATCCTAGCCGGTGGTGCACAAAAAAGCGAGATAATTTTTCCTGTTCGATGGAAAACAACAGTATGACTTGGGAACAACGACTTCCATGAGCGCCTTTACTATACCTACTACTTTTATCCCTAAAAGTTCCAGTCATGCAGCTTGATGTTCGTAAATTATCGTTTTGTATAATGTTAAATTGTTTTGGAATTATAGCTTTTCGTATACAAGGAAATTGTTAACAATCAACTTTATGGCAAAAAAACGTAGTCTAAATAATGATTTCCTATTCAAATAGAGGTTCTGAATTTTCAGATGTTTTTTGCAGTTTTTATCGATTTTTCAGCAAATTTAAATGAATTTTAAGTACATTTTTCAGCATAATTTCGTACATAAAAGTTTGAATGTTCTATTTTATAGTTAATAAACTTTATTTGAACAGTTCACTGCCTAAAATATAAATTTAACGAATTTTAGTCGTTTTTAGCCATTTTTAGTGATTTTTTTAGTACATTTTTCGAAATTTGACCAATTTAATGTGCTCAAAAAGTGCTGGCCAAAAACTCATCCTTTCGTTTGGAAAGCTTCATTTTTTTGGCGCAAAACGGGATTTTTATCTCAGTCCTAAGGAGAGTTATCTTCTGGATTGACACACACACACACCACACACATATATATATTTATTTATTTATTCATTTATTTATACACATACATATGAAAAAGCGTTAAATTCTAGGATTTGTTTCAGAATGCCTCAAACCGGATTTTTTTTTTCCCCCAAGCCATTTGCAATAGCTTCATTTTCTACGAAAATTCGCTAAAATCTAAAAATCAAAAAAAAAAAAACTTGAATCGCCGAATTTTATTAGAACGAGTTTTTTGCCATAAAAGTTCCCCCACATCCCGTGTATAAAAGTACATGCCCAAGTACCGAAAGGATACAGTTTTCGCTGCAAGAACTCCGTGTAAAATAAGACGAAAAGTCTGCTTTCTGCAGACTTTTGAGGATTGATAGATATCCGCCAATGTTCGCACCAGTCTGCGATCTTATTAGCTGACCTTCATCATATCTAGTGGAAATGCGTATTCACTAACTAGTTGTTCAGTCATGCATTTAAATTTATTCGTTCCTCGTTTTCCCCCAATGTATAATGATTTTTCATTATTGGATTAATAATATCTTGTAAATAAATATAAATCTACGACATAAATATCTTACTAATCTTCAGTAAAATGAGAGCTTTCCAACGAATGGTGAAAGCGAAGAACACTGCAGAAGTTCCATTCCCCTACCAACAGCTTGGTTGTACGTGAAACCCATAACAAAATTTTTATGTCAGTTTTTCGTAACATAAAAACGTTAGGTGATGGCGAAAGGATGTTCCATGCTAAAAATGGCATGTAACGACACATACAAGAAGTCTAGTGTCACTTATCGTTGCCTTGTGATTACCGAAGCTAATTAGTTTGCTATTCAACCTATGAAGCTAAAATTTTAAATTGAGGTGAGACGTATTCTATTATACGCTCGTAACTCTTTAGCCTTTAGACGCAAGATGTTTACTTATAATTTTGTTATTGTGCTTCAACACGAGTATCTAACATATTTATTTACATAACCACAATATTTACATATTGACCGTTTCGAAAGATCGTGTGCCAGCAAATCAGCTTCTGTTGGAAGTGAAAACGCCTCGGTGCATGTGAGACGTTACGTAATGGTGCATGCGAATGTTGATCCGCTCTAGGAAACGACCCTTTGAGCAAGACCTGTCGCATTCACGATAAAATAAGTATCGCTCCGCCTGCAACTGCAGTTCAGAGACGGGCTAACGATGGTGTTTTTGGTTCCGAAAGGTTGAAATATGTTGTGAACTCCACAGTAAGTATAGGTGATAAGAAGCAAACAAACTCTTACATACGGGCAGAACCTGCAAGTAGGACTTCAAGCGAACGTTGGTAGAATAAGTTCCAGTCACGCAGCATAATCATATTCTGAGCGGATTTTCAACAATTTAAATTTATGGTGAACGTTTTGAAATTTGAGCACATTGAGCACAATTGTATGGCAAAAAAACATTTTGAATAATAATCTGCTAGTGAAACTAGGATTTTAGATTTTTAGCGTTAATTGCAATGTTATCAATATTTTAGCACATATTTTAATGAAATTACACAAACTACTTAAATTTTAATCATAGGTTTGCGCATAAATTTTTTAGTGTTCTAGTTCTCAGTTGATTCATACTTACAACTTAATTAACTAAATGCTTTTTAGCCGTTTCTTGATATTTTCAGTGTTTGCCCAATGAACTCATCCTTTCTTTCGGAATACTTGATTTTTTGGAGAAAGCACGGATTTTGTAATCTCAATCCTAAGGAGTTTTCGACTAGAATGTCACTTTTTTTTATTTTATATATATATATAAAACTCTCCTCAAAGGCGGAGTGTGGGTGGCGTTCCAACAGAGCACATTTCCCTTTTGGTATTTGCTTTCGCCGGTATTTCTAAGCATCTTTAGATTGAATACGAAAGAAATTAGAGATAGATCAGCTTATCAGGGTGGATCCGTTTATTCTAACTGTTACACAGCGATTCAAAGGGGACTAAAAACGCAATGAAAATAGGTTGAGCTCAATAGTCCTCAATAATCGAAAACACTATTACGGATTGCTATTTGGTGTTGTCTTTGGGCTAGTTGAACCAATGATGATGTCACCTTATAGATCGTTGCGTAGTACAGGCTCTCCGTCAATACAATCTACTAAAATTTACTGACAGTTACACTTGCTTCCTTTTGTTCATCTATTATATTCGCTAATTTATACCATCAATTAGCGGGTCGTGGCAAATAATAGGACTCATATCTCATATCAATGTTAAATTAGCTTCTACAATGAATTAACAACCATATCATAAAATCCGTGAGTGCATCCATGACGGTCAGATAAAATCTTTCGTAACCTGAGTAAAAGCATCAGAGAGCGGCCTACCGCATTGAGCAACGTTGTTTTATGCTCCTTGGTCACTTGATTAATTTCTGTTTCATTCTCACGATTAGACTCATCCGTGTGATTGATTCTACTAAACCACTGGGCTTCCAATAATTTATCTGTTGTAGGAACCCACATATTAACGAGCCTTTTAAAATACTGGTTAGATCATGGGCGTAGATTCAAGGGGATCGCATCCGGCGACTCTTTGGACTCGAAAAAGTTACATTGCGACAGCAAAGAAAGTCGTCTGCCGAGTTGTGTGGGCAGTACCAAGGCTTCTTTCTCATTTACTGTAGCATCTAGTCGTATAGAATTAGATGATGAGTAAATCATTTCTCGCACCTTCGGTAGTGAGGAAACAATCAGCAAAATAATACAGTTTTATCATTCACTAATGGTTGTTATTACGTTTCGTAAAATTTTCCAAGCATTACGACTTGCTTATAATGACGTCGCTTTAATCTGATCGTTCTCTCGTTGAGTTAAAGAGTTGTGGCTGTGACTGGGTTTGAGCAAATTTGGTCCATAGCCTTATGGAGAGTAACAGGAAGTGAATAGCCCGCCATACACGAGCAGATATCTGCGACAGATTTGGTCGCCCGATCTCATCTGACAGATATCGCTAACGATCTGGAGTGACCGATGAGATCGGTCGTTGCCCCTTAACACGAAAAACTTATCGGCCGATCTTTCATGCCCGAGATCTGTCACCTGACCAGTGCTCGATGTCATCTGTTCGTTCGTGGGATGAAATCTGACAGATTCAGGTCTGTCACCGACGTTCGTCTGGCAGACTCGAGTTATCGGTCGAATCCGAAATTTTTTCCAGATCGGTCACAGATTCCGTAAGTTGATGCCATGGGGTTAGTGACTGTCCGTAGTAAAAAGCGTAAATTAGCGGCTTTTGCGGCGGGTATTTTTTTTTTTTTTTTTAATTGCCCATAAAACGGCTAAGCCAAAAAAAATACAAGTTTGGGAGAAGTCATGGGTTTCGTCGTAAGCAATGTTTTTGACGTTTTTGTTCATGTAGTCAACATGCTTCAACTGCCACAGACAAGGTCTGTCTCTATACATGTCGATCATCATTTCAATTAACTCGTTTGGCCACTCTTTTTTACCCATTTTTTGATACCGCACAAAAAAACACCAATAGAAACTGATTTCTTTAGAGGAGAGATCTCACAGGGGAAAACACACGTGGACAACTGAACATCTTAACGTTAAGGGACGCTGCCCGATCCAATAGAACAGTTCCGTGTACCACAGACATCGCTTCCGAGAAGTCTGCAGGTTAAGGGGGACGCCCGACTACCATCTGCTAGATTTGAACTCTCGCAGATATCTCTGGTCGATTTTCACATCTTTCATCATTTTCTAACGCCCACTAACGCACAGATCTTTCCCACAGATATCGTTTAAAAACGCGATATCTGTCGCAGATATCTGCTCGTGTATGGGTGGCTAATAGGGGGAACTCAGGGAAGTCAGATCAGCCGTATGGATACACCAATCATTAGTGAATGCTCTTTGGCGAATTTTCGTAAAAAATCAAGCTATTCCAATGGCTCAAAAATTTTCATAAATCAAAATTTTCCAAAACTGTCTTCATTAAAATCCGTTTTGAGGCAATCTTAAAGTAATCATAGAGGGTAACGGGTAAAGCTTTTTTTCATATATATATGTCATTCTAGACGATAACTCTACTTAGGATTGAGATAAAAATTCCGTTCTTGCGTCAAAAAATCAAGCTTTCCAAACAAAAGGATGAGTTTGTTGGCCAGTATTTTTTGAACGCATAAAGTAAATTGATCAAATTTCAGAAAATGTGCTGAAAAAATTACTAAAAATGGCTGAAATCGGCTGAAAATCGTTAAAATTCATATAAGCATAATATTGCTCAAATAAAACATTGAAACATTTATGTACAAAATGCTAAAAAAATGTACAAAAACTGCAAAAAAAGCTAAAAATCCAAAATCTCTGTTTGAATAGCAGATTATTATTAAGAATACGTTTTTTGCCGTACTATTTATAGTTTATAATTGCTGTGCACTCAAAAAGCTCAAATTTCAAAACAATTTAACATTATACAATGTGATAATTCAAGAAAATTTGCTCATACGATCATGCTGCCTGACTGGAACTTTTTATCAACACTTAGCTGATATGTGCATGCGTAATTAAATAACGTAGAATATAATATATTTATATATAATTCCGAACGGTCTTTGAAATTGTGAAGAACTTCGCGGTCCGATTTTAGTGTTAGACTGCTCATTCGAATCAGCACGGCCCCAAGTTTGTTGCAAAAGTGTCGCTGTTCGTCTCTATACCCGCCTTGATCGTGTTCTAGGCGGTCCTTATCAACGAGAGTTGTTTATTAGGCTGTGGCGGTAACAACAGTTGCCATCAATTCACGGTCAGTAAGAAACGTAGTGTAGTTACTAACATCTAGGAGAGTTATTTCTGAACGAAGAAATTGAAACTGAAGAACTTAGCGGTCTTCCTAAATATATAATTCCCAATCAGCTCGGCCCCAAGTTTGTTGCAAAAGTGTCGGTAAGTAAGAAACGTAGTGATGGGGTCTTTTCTGATCTGTTGAGTGAGCTAAATTCTTGCCTGTTCACTGTAGGAAGTTGAAATTTGATAGGGAGACTCTCTGTTTATTAGGCTGTGGCAGTAACAACAGTTGCCACGGTAAGTAAGAAACGTAATGCAGTTACTGACAACTAGGAGAGTTATTTCTGAATGATCCTATTGGACATGAAACAACACTCGAAATTAATCCTGACACAGAACAAGCACGAGCTTTGCTGGTACCAGACACATCAGGACGAACACAGCTGTAGCATCTCCTGCACACAACTCAACACCAGTTCGACATCTACGAGTAACTACCGATCAAGATACAATCAACAACATAAAGAAGGAGACAGACGACACGGACTCGCAAATTCACACGCTTACAAAGAAACAAAGAAGACTCGAGATAGAATTACATCATCCCCATCTCCCCATGCCCAAATTCTGAAATTCCCCGATTCAACTTTTTGTTTAGTCTCATAGTGGCGAGGACCACCTCAACTGGTGCTATTTATTTTATTACATTACTCACATTTTGATCGTTATTTCCTCTTTTTTAATAATTCATTAACATCGCCTTAGCTTTGCACCTGGTCACATAACGCCGCAAATAGGTAGGACACATATCGTTACTATAATGTGCTGGGTTCCTGTTAGGTACTACTGTTATACGGACTAGATTAGGGCTTTCCAAGCCCTAACATAATTTAATAATGTTGTTTTCATGTTGAGGTGACCCTATTTTAATCGACCCCGGACTTGTTGAATGTGTCCGCCTTTTCATACAGAACTTTCTCGTTTCCTGGGGTTCAGTATGTTAGCGTTCCGTTCTCAAGGATCATATTGCGCATCGGTTCAATTCAAGAGGCGAAACTGTGAGACGATATTTGAGAAGGTAACAAGATCGTAAGAATGTTTGCACGAACTTTCTCCTGTGTAGATACCGAGCCTTACCCAGGATGGGCGTTTGTGCGTACTGTACTAACCGCCCAGATGCCTACATCAGTTCGATATATTTTGACAAAGGTATTTCTTAATATTCAATTACCCTGCTAAAGATTCTGATAATCATAACTAAAATAATACTACGTTGCAGATTATTAAAACTGGGAATTCCAAACCTTAAATTTTATCACGTCTCAGTGATTCAATAACTTAGTAACTTAATTCAAAATTACGCAATTTTATTTTTTAACTTTATATAAAATCGCTGATAGCTTTGGGACAAGGAGAACAAAATCTAATAATGGATCAAGTATAAAGAGATATTAGGTACTCCCATTAAGTACTCGTTGTAAATAAGTAGGTGTACTGATACTTAATAGAAGTGAAACCGTAAAGGTACGTTCTGTTAACAATATCATATTAATACCATAATGATATCATTATTATGTAGTTATAATAAAATACTAGTAATTTACCGTAGTGGTTTCTTATTTTTGAAGTGGATAGCAATTCTACGTAGATCACTGGTCTGCAGATAATCATTTAAGCCTGTGGTGCATGATTTCCGAAGTATAAGTAAAAGGATTTCCTTCATAAACCTTTGTAAAAAATCATAAACATCAACAGTGACATCCTTATATATGAAACTCAAAGTTTGTATGAATGTTCCCAATAGACGGCTAAACGACTGGACCGATTCTGATGAGAGCGATCAGCAAGTTCCGGCGCACAACATTGTCTGAATCTCTAAAACATCCTCCTACTTCATAAACGGCGCTACCCTTCGCAACCGATTCCTTAAGTTCTCGAACTTTTATTATGGTTGCTAACAGGCTGTTTGTTAGCGGCGCGAATCCGTGACAAGTGATGCATTACCATGCGGAAGTTCCGAATGAAGCACCGACTAACCCGTACAGGTGGGTCTGTGCAATGCACGGGTAATCGGCTAGTTTCTTAGAAATCGTAATCATTTGTGTCATCATTTGCAGCATGTTTTGCAAATAATTTCGAAAGGAGCTTAAAATTTTCTTTCCTTGTATTAATCGAAAATAGTGAACTAGAAGGGTCATGTACAAAATCGAGGCCAAAAAAGGCCTCAAATTTATGCAATAATTATCTTGACCATTTTTTAAATTGTGAAAAGTACAAATAATTGGTTTGAAGGGGTTTTTAAGTGGGTTTAATTTGATGTTGATATCATAGGTGTGACATTATAAGATTCAAGTTATTGTCAATTTGTTATACACAAAGGGAAAAATATGAGTGGATATGCAGCACAGGAAAACTTGCACAAGCTGCAGAGAAGAGCCCCCAGGCATCTTTTGTTGTTCTAACCAAGTTCATGCAATGCTTTATTAAAGAGATTGGTCGTAAGTTGAGGGAAAGAGTTCACGATTTTATATATCGCTATTGAAAAAATTAGTTCCAAATATCTTATGGCGAAATTCTAATCAAACTGAAATGAAGGTACGAAACCGAAAACACATCCCAATGGCTGACTGTGCTCCCGACCATATTGGATAACCACTAGTTACCCCCCTTGGAATTCATGGATGTACCGTCACTGAGATGTGGCCACGAGAAAGAAAGAAAATCTCTCGTATTCTTGTGATGGGTGAGAAGGATGCGTTGACCTGAACCACATGCTCAAAATTGCAAGAAAAGGGAATGTGCAAAACTGGCAAGCTTAGCAAAGCTTGGCAGTTGTACCAGCGAAACTGAGGCCTGGGATCGCGACAAGCAGGCGTTTTTTGATGTACAATGGAAATCATTTATAACGACGAACCGGCTAGGCGGGATCCTGGACAGGTGGTTGGCAGGCTACGTAAACACATTCAAGTTTTTTTTGGTTATAACGACAGCGCTGTAACCCAGTAACGTCCTAACCGAGAATTCATGCATAGGAAATGCCACACTCGGAAGCAATACAACAATACAAGTACAAGCAAGAACAGTACAACTAGTTACATATATCTACCCCTTCCTTCAAGTTCCACGACTTGCACCAGTAGCAGTTTCCATGAATTCAAACAGCACTGGTATCTTGCACTGTCACATTCAGTTTCTATGAAGTATGTCGAATGAAACCGGCTTGCACATGTACCATTTGTTTCTAAGAATTTAAAAATTCTCGTGAATTAGGTGGTCTGGAAGGGAGGGCTCGGTAAATTTAGGGCCGCTTTTGGTTGCAGTTGTTCTACAAAGTGTTTTGTGTGCAGGGATATCATTCTAGTGCAGTTCCTTCTACAGTTCCTTCACTTCTGCAGTTTCTTCCCTACCTACTTAATAGATGTCCAAAAACAAGTCATCTACTGTGCCGAAAAAATGAAGAAGAAAAATTCCAATCAACTCCTAGACCTTAAGAATTTCGATATTGCAGTAGATAGGTGTACTACCGGCTATAACAACCAATTTTTGACCGTTCCTTGGTGGGCGCCATAAACTATTTCTACTGTACTTGTTAATGTTGACGCCGCATCATACCTTTCCCAGTCCTGAATTGATGTTGCTGAAAGAGCTGACAAAGAGAACCATATGAAGTATGATAGAGCTGCTGAAAACTTGAGGGGCTCATTTTCACCTCAAGCGAGGGAGTTTACGGTTTTCTAGAACAGAATAGCTGAAGGCATGTCAGACAAGTGGGTACTCTCGAGTACTCGAATAGGTGAACGTTAAAATGAAATATTCGACTATAAGGGAAGTACCAGTTTCATTGTTTCTTATCACCTCCAGTCGCCCCAACAAGGACAAGGAAGGCATCGTGGCGTTGAGGAACCGCTCTCCACAGACTCTGATTGAAATGGAAGAAACATAAGGAAATAAGAACATCAGGGAACACTTCTGTGCAGGCTCCAATCACAGATTCTGTCGTCCTTGCCACCATCCACGAGCAGAAAGCTAGATTCATCGGGCATTTTTATTACATCTAGCGGAATGCTGAACGTTGCCTTGTCTCCATCAGTTTGGTCGGTGACTTTTCTTCGGTTTCTGTACAAAGATGACTTCACTGATGACAGGTTAGGAATTGAAGTTACGAATTCAAGTCCTCTATCGCCGACACTTGAAAAATCATCTTCATAGATTTTAGGAATTGGGACATCCTCTTCTCTTGCCCTCTTATTGCATCGAACTACCGTTCTAGTTATGTCGAGTTTCCCAACGTCAGGAGCACAGGAATGAGGGGAATATTTCTCAACTTCAGTGCCTGTAAAATGAATTATCCAAGAACTAAAAAATGACCTTGAATAAAACATAGTTTTTGTAATTTCTTAGCCCACAAAAAAAATCCTACCTTCCAAATTGGTTGTCAGTGTTCCCTTACATCCTGCAGATCGGGCATCTCCAAACACACACTCCCAATTCACTGAATTTTTATTAGTTTTTTTCTTTCGATACTGGTAACTTTCAATGATTCACTTCCATATTGACTGATTGACAGCACGTCAGAAACTACCTTTTAATTGGAAGGCGCAGAAGTGGCACGATTTTCAGGAGGTTTTTCGGGGGGGGGGGGGGGGGGGGGGGAATTAAAAAGGCAAATACAGGTAACATCTGGAAGGAGTCGGAATGGGACGCGCGGAACTGGGAGTACATATAAAATACCTTCTACGAGTATAAAAAGAAAAAAGGAACACAATTGGATTATAAAACCTTCCATTACCCTGAAGGACGTCACAGGTATGACTGACAGCAGGGTAAAGTGACCTATTTCTGATAGAAATAGCCATATACACATACATATGGGACCATATTTCTCATATTATATATGTCCATGGGTGACTACGCGAAGCTCCCCGTCCGAAGTGAAAGTCATTTGCGCTGTACTCGGTGCTCCCCGGCAAGTTCTAGCAGGGATATGGGAAGTGTCCCGTGCCGAGAGAATGTGTGTACGTGATGCTCCCCGTCGAACTCTCTTCCCCTTTCGAGGCGTTTCAAGCCTTATCAGTGATTTGAACGGACTGGCTCTCAGTGATCATCGAATAACGTGAACGTCAAATACCAAACTGATGTTTACATCAAGATAAATACAGAGGAGGGGAATTATAGATGATGTAGGTCAATTAACAAGATCGTGTGGTTGGAGAAACTGATTGAGAAGTACGATTCGCACAACATCACTCTTACCAAATTTATACAAATTGTTTCATGTAAATACCAGCCAAAATTTGATGTTTGACGACTGACCATTTCAATGTTTATTTTTACTTAATTTCACTTAGAGACGACGCTCACGATATTATTCTGTAATAAGTTAACTTCGTTTATTAAATTAACTTTGTTTTAATATAGGTACCTATTATAATTATTCATTCAAATTTGTATAAATTATTTCATGTAAATACCAGCCAAGATTTGATGCTTGAGACCGACCATTTCGATGCTTATTTTTACGTAATTTCCCTTATTGACGACGCTCAGGATATTATTCTATGACATATTAAAGTAACTTTGTTTTATTACACAATAATTATTCATGCATGCTGTTTTGTTCACCAAGCTCCCCTATGATCTACCCTGCAGTTTATTCATGATGAAATTGAAGAGAATTGTATTGATTACTGTACTTTATAGTTCAGTAGCCTAAAATCCACTGCATTAGGTGACTTTCATATATAGGTGAAGGGGATCTTCGCGTACATGAAGAGAAAGGAGGCGGGGAGCTTCACGTACATGTGGAGAACGGAGGCGGGGATCTTCGCATACACGAAGAGAAAGTAAGCGGGGAGCTTCACGTATAAAAACTCGTCGATGGGGAGCTTCGCGTATGCGCCCATGTCCATAGGGGATGCTATAGACTCCGTAGAATTTATTACTTCCTCCTGATGTTACAGATTAAATTGTGGTTAGCTAAACACCATTCCCCTATCTTGCAGGATTTTAATGATTCAACAAAATAAACACCTTTAAGCGATTTACAAGTATAATTTATTGAGGTTGACGATATGATACTTGCTACCTAAAAGGAGCTCCTTAAATGGATCGATAATTTGATCGAAGATTTTAATACAAATGTGAGGTGCGTGGTGAAGTGATTTTAGTGATACATCTGACCTTAATGAGATGATGATGTGGATGAGTTGACGATGCGGGTGAAGATGAATATGTGGACGATGATGAATATGACGTCAGATACACCCGACAGCCGAAAGGAGGAAATGGATGGAGGCACTCCGTGTGGATTTGGAATCCGAGAATATCCCGATCGTATTAATCAATCGTAATTGACTATAGGTGGGCAGCGTCTATACACACTGGCCACTGATGGTAAGCAAATAGGATGCTTCGGAAGAAGTATAAATCAATATGAAGTATGATTGTCCTCGTGGAAAGCGATCTCTTACAACAAGGAAGGAGCTCCGTGGTAAACTGACCAAAATCCTTCATTGTCTTAAAAGTATGGGAATGAAGATCAATTTTTCTAAAACTAATTTCTTAACTTTCGCGTTTAGAGAAAGTGATATCCCGCAGATAAAGAACCTAAAATGCCATGTACCGGAATGTACAGATAACCTTCAGTGCTGCTGTGAAGTAATACAACAAGTTGCTTCTGTTCGATACCTAGGCGTGGAAGTTGATCAGAACCTAAGATGGGACAAACACCTGAAAAAAGTGACATCCTCGATGAGAAAGATGATCCATGTGTGTAGGGAGCTGAGGAACTTTTTAGATATTGATAGACATAGAATGGTATACCTACTATGCGCTCATTCAGTCGCTCATGATCTATGGTGTATCTGGTTGGGAAGGATGTAGCACGTCCCTTCTTGATTCGTTATTCCTGACTAAGAAGCTCTTAATTAAAGTCTTACTTAAAAAAAGGACAAGATATTCGACAGAAGCTCTCTTTAAAGAGTTCGCGGTACTCAAATTGGGAGAGCTAATTGACAAGATAACTATAATTAAAATATATAAGGATTTACATAGCAACCACCTGAACTTTGTAGATGAGGGAAAAACAAGAACTTGTGAGCAATTTCTTTCGAAACTGCCTTTCCGTAGGACTCACCATGGCCAACGTTCGTATGATTACTGGGGAGTAAAACTGTTCAATGCCCTACCTCATGAGCTCCGCTCTATTTCTAAAATTGAAAAGTTCAAAAAAGAACTGAAAAAACATATAATAATGAGGCAATCTGAGACCCATTAGATAATATTAAAACTTTAAGTTGGTAACTGAATAATTCCTATGTATTCTGATTTACCCGATGTATATGTACCTATTGATTCTAATTTACCTATATTTACTTACAAGATGATTATTGAATAAGGTATTGAATGAGTGTGCTGATTATGTATTACTCCTCCCCACAGCACAAGTCTACGACTTATAGTGGGGAGTAGCATTTATTGATTTGTGTAACTTTTTTTGTATTGCAATACCTATCTAAATAAATGCGTTTTTTCACAAAAAAAAAAAAAAAAAAAAAAAAAAACCTGGCAATTTCTGCACTACTACTGCCCACAACCGTCGGTCAAACTGCCAAAATGTTGTTGGGTGGGAGGTCACAGTCATCCACGATCGGCTGATGATTTTATAAGATGATACTCTGATGATACTCTTAAGATGATACTTCACTCACACAGTCACAACACTCACAATCACTGAGGAACACGATCGTCTTTTATTTACATTTTTTAACGAGCCTTCAATACGCCCTTATCAAGGTAACAATTGTTCACGCCTAAGAGTATAATTCGTTTATTTTTGTTTGTATACCTATTCGTTTATGTTCTGCCGAACAAAGATGATAAACAGCCGGCGCTTTATTACCTCTAATATTATCAGTGTAGTGAAGTGTTCTTTGTGCCTGACTACGATTCCACGAGCCGATTCAGTGATCCTATCTTCTCATGAATCCTGCCCCCCTCTATCTATCTCTCAACATAACCACGTTTCACTCCATCAAGACACCATTTTGCTTTGAGACTGCCAACTGGATCAACCTCGTTCGTGGCTGACTTCTCAAAATCTCGTGGTCTTCAGCATCCACTATTTTGAATAGTTTCTTGAGGAAATGGTCAGCAGCATCCTGTACCCAAGACTCACATCTACCAGGACGACGCTGACACAACATTTGGCCATTTCTATGTGAGTACATATTAGTACTGAAACCATAACTCAACCGTAACTTTGTTTCCAAGCTGTCGGTTTTTCCTTGCTTCTCTGGAGCATATCATCATGAAATCGGTACATTGTATGCTTACAGATAGCAAGGACGTTCTCGACAGCACCGCTCTCTATTTTTCGCTCTCTTTTCAAAGATCTCTATTCATCGCTCCGCATGCTGCGTATTGATTCTACGCAGAATCTGGGTAAAATCTTTTACACTGGCGCGTGCTCCTCGTCCTGCACCAAACGGTCAGAATTCCTAATATTAATATATATCGCTCGTCATTCAGCAGCTTCAAAGAACATTACTAACTAAGTACAATATCAATATTAGGTACCTAGTACACGTCAGATCTAATAATTATATACACTCTTGTACAACATTAGAAGGAGCTCCTTAATTTATTTCTTTTCATATGTTTCATTGAATTTAAATTATATCGTTTATGCCATAGGTAATTGGTTTTCTAACATATTTGAAGCCCCACCTCTGGTACACCTAAACAACAATCGTTTCCTAAACACGAATCCTGGACAATATATGAGAAATTAACTAAAGTAGATATTCGGCTGAACGATGCTGCGGAAGTCAGTCGGACGAGAGAAACAGATCGATCAACCGGCGAAAGGAGCAGACGAAAACAAAACCTGCTCAAACGGCCTTGCGAAGGTCGCCGCAGACGGTCAACCCTCTCGGCCCGTCCTCCGGTCCCTCGCATTCATCGTCCTTTCTCTTCGTCCCGCCTTCATCATCCTTTCTCTTCCAGCAGCTTTCATCTTCCTCCTCTTCCTCTCCGAAGTCCGTCTTCCGAGACATCCTCCACTTCTTGGAGCTGAGACGCTGCCACCTCCCGCGCCCCGTTGTCATGGTGAGGGGGTAACGCTCACCGACGAAGGGGGAATCCTCCACGAAAAAGAGATATAAAGACACTTGCTCCGCATCTTTCCACCACACGTCCACGAGTATGGCGAGAGCTCCATTTGCTCTGGTTAGTTTCGTGAATACATAACTTGATCATGTTTTCATTTAAGTGTTTCGAGCAATTTGTGATACTTCTCTCATCGTTTAATTCATTCGCGAATCGTAAAAAAATTGTAACAGCGTTTTTAAATCTTAACCGAATTTAGGAAAGAGTGTAGTGATTACCACGAACGGACTACAAGTGTACCTTCCTCTGCAGTGCTTCAGGCGCCCATATGGATTACACGCAATTACTAACGACTGATGGATTACTGCTGATTAGTAACGACTGATGGATTCACACCTGATTAATAATACCGACACCTCTATTAGGGGTACCCATGTGTTTAATATATTTTAAAATGAAAACAGACAACCTTAAGAATTTTAACATCAACTCCACCTACATCTACGTTAAATAACTATAAACAACGATATATTTCAAACTCATGGCGACAGCTTCGTTATCAAACCTGTTCTTTGTGACGTAACTGTCGCCGAAATTTTGAAAAATCAGCTAAATAACGACAATCTACCTACTTGACGGACATTTGTGCGTCCTTATCAAAATTCTAAACACAGAATTCACTTCAATCCAATTTTTCCTTAAACCCATGGGTACTCCTTGCTCGTAAGGATTGCAAATCCAGAATAACTTCACCCTTTTTTGTTTTGAAGTAATATCGCCCAAATCGTATCTTAAGATATATCATGGATTTCGCTTAACATTACGTGTAAAATAACATTTCATTTTGTAGTCAGTAGCTTATAGATATTCATGGCAAACATCATGGCAAAGAAGTTATATTGAAGACAAAAGTCAATAATATCTTTTCGAAATTAAAAATAGATAGGTAAAATTACATATAAAATATGAATAATAAATTAATAATAGTATTCGGTAGTATTTTTAATCTCCCAAAAATTCAATGAATTGCTATAATTCCCAAATGGAAATTGATATATATCATTTAAATAAAAATATCTCATGGATTTCATTTTCCTAAACGAATAATCAAAACAAAATCTGAAACAGCCATCCGGACAAACTTTAAACGTAAATGAAATTCCGCATCCTGAAAAACATTGTATTAAAGAAAGAATAAATAGGTACTAAATTATCTGCATATTAATACTATGTAAAAAATGTAAAATTTTATTTATGGTTAGGTACTCCTTAATTTTTGAAACGAAGATTCGTCCTTCTTTCGGAAATCAATATCTACTTAAATTTACAAATTATGAAATTACGTTTAATATAGAAAACGGAACGCATTAATCTGATCACGGTCAGCATTGTGATTTGATAAAAGTTCCAGTCATGCAGCATGATCGTATGAGCGAATTTTCGTTAAATTATCGTGTTGTATAATGTTAAATTGTTTTGAAATTTGAGCTTTTTGAGAGTAAGTACATTGTTAACTATTAATTTTATGGTAAAAAAAGTATTCCAAATAATAATCTCAGGTTCAATTAGAGGTTTTGGATTTTCTTAGCAAATTTTAATGAATTTCAAGTACATTTTACAGCATAATTTTGTATATAAATTTTTGAATGTTCTATTTCATAGTTAATAAACTTTATTTGAGCGATATTCTACCAAAAAAAATAAGTTATACAATTTTTAGCCGTTTTTAACCATTTTTAGAGATTTTTCTAGTACATTTTTTGAAATTTGAAAAATTTGATATGCTCAAAAAGTTCTGGTCATCGAACTCGTTCTTTCATTTAGAAAGCTTGATTTTTTGGCGCAAAAACGGAATTTTTATCTCAATCCTAAGGATATATATATATCCTTAGGATTGAGATAAAAATTCCGTTCTTGCGCCAAAAAATCAAGTTTCCTAACGAAAGGACGAGTTTGTTCGCTGGTATTTTTTGGGCTCATTAAATTGGTCAAATTTCCAAAATTGTACTGGAAAAAAAATCACTGAGAATGACTGAAACCCATTAAAAAAGGTCAAATTTATATTTTAGCAGAATTTTAGCCAAAAGAAGTTCAATTAACTGGAACATTAAAAAGTTTATGCTGAAAATTATACTACCTATATAACTACTAAATTATAACTACTTAAATTTTTCATTAATATATGCCAAAAAATTAATAAAAAATTCAAAAATATATATATATATATAAATCCAAAATCTTATTTGAATTGCTATATTATTTAGACTGTGTTTTTTCTTGCCATAAAAAGTTTTATTTAACAATTTCGTTTCACTCGAATCTTCAATTTTCAAAACAATGTAACATGATATAGTACCTACAATTATTTACGAAAATTCTCTCATAGGATCATGCTGCATGACTGCCTTTTTTTTACGTTGTATAATATGTAAAATGTAGGCGAATTTTTAGATGACACACGTGGCTACCCCCAGTGCTTTTACGTAAAAAATAGTTTGTGCCTAAGTCACTAAGTGGTGAAGACGATTGATAAAATATATTTTACTTTTTTTTTAAATGTAATGCTATATACTATATATATATATATATATATATATATATATATATATATATATATATATATATATATATATATATATATAATATATAATATATAATTAATTACAATTACATCGAAGATCCTCAACTATCTGATAAATCACCAGCTATTCATCCCGGTCTATTGCAATTATTTCAATCAATTCGATCAAGTCACAATCTTCCGATCCTGTTGACGTTTTCCTCTAAACTCCCGATTCAAGTTCTCAAAGAATTCATCTAGTTTACTGATGTAACTCACAATACCCTCACTTTTACAATTCACTTCCCGTATAACTGCATTTTTAACCGTTTAATACTATTTTAATCAATTTCGACAAACTGAAAAAGTAGACGAACTGAAAACATTTCATTTGGTCATTAGTATGTATACTAGACAGCTACATACTTTAACCAGGTTAAAACCTAGTGCCAATTAAAAATAATGATTCTAATTCCATACAGGTTTACAACTTTAGGAATTCATCAATTCCTTAGAATGTAAATTAAAACAATAATAATAAATTGTTGATAACGACAGTTACGACGGAAACAACGAACGTTAGTTTGTCAGTAAGTAAATTACGTCTGGATTTATCATCACTGGCTGGTAAGAGAAAAATGCATAAAGAAAGAAAACTTGAAATTGGTTTTCATTGACGAATTTTTATGACATTTCGAAGAATGCAAAACTAGCTCCAGCACGTTAGCTCCAGACGATTCCCAATAAACCTCTACGCAAAACAGAAATGTCCACTCATCCTTTACCAAAAAAAGAGATTTTTCTCTGATTAAGTTTAGTTTGTTGCAAAACTGTGAAGTGATAAAAAGCGAATTGTAATGATGTTTTGAAGAATTTCGCATCTTAGCTCCTAACTATTACTATCTGTCCTTAATTCAACCAATCTGACAGTTTTCTTGTGGACCGTGGGGATCAGTAGCTGCTACCCACATACGAACGTTGAAAATTATTACTCAAAGGTTCAATATTTCTGTATTAGATGGCTCTTCTATACGCAGATCACTGGTCAATAACTATTCAACCCAGTACATCAGTAAAATATAGCCTCTGAGGTCCCTCAGCTGATCAGCTCACCACCACACTTTGCAATTCATCCAACGAGTTCCAAAGTCGCTCCGTTTCAAGTTTTAGCAGCGTAGGTCTTTCAGAAAAGAAATTTACCTCTTAAGTAGCTCAGCTGATCAGTTCGCATCCATATTATGTAATTCTACGTATTCTACGTTGGGGCATCGCCCCCATAGAGGGGGGGATGGAGAAGAGCCTCCTCCCTTAGTTTTCACTGAGTTGAAAGAAGTTGGGAAAATATGGGAGGTGGCAATAAAACCTTTAATTCGAAGAGACCTATCTGGAAGTCTAATTTGAATCAAATCCTGATTTTCTAAACTGTAGGTACCACCAGGTATTCATAACAGACTTGAGTTATTTTCATTTTGTGCATGAAACTGACATTTTTCGTGCAATGTTTCCTTAATTTCCTCAGTGTTTCCCAATTATGTTATACCTCGAAGACAGATTAAGATAGAAAATAGGGCGTTTTACTCCATTTTCAATCTACTTGTATTTTCACCCAAAAACATTTTTCACAGACATCCGAATCCACTCTGTAATCATAGTAGAACATTCAGTACTTTAAAAGCTACAACTACTGATGAGTATCTCCATTGTTTCAAATAACTACAATGCGGAAAAGGTCTTGCTGAGAATCTTGACAAAGAAGATGAGATGTGATACAAGCATAGGCTAAATTGAAAATTTGGAATGTCCACTTATGTCCACGTAAATCTCAACCTTCCGAACAGTAATCGGGTAGAGATGAAACATTTAATAATTGAATCAACACAGAATGTGTTTTTGCGATCACCAACCGGTTAGAAACCGACACGAAATTTATGTAACGAAAAAGCGACATGCGATACCGATAAACTTTGTAGTAAACCTTCGCATATGATTAACAACAGTTGCTATGCGAAGGTTAGTTTATGGATACGAGCTCCAATGAGTTACCTGGTTATTAATATTGTTTATTTTCGGAAAAACAACACTTTATCTTGATGACTCTTTCTGTAATTCGATTTATTATTCTGTAATTCTGTAATTATTGGTGACTCATCTGTAATTCAAACGCAAAAACACATTCTGTGTTTTTGTAATTTCATACGGAGTAAGGAAAAAGAATCAACTGGGGGGTGTAGGGGGGTGAGCGCCGAATTTTTTCTTCTTATTTTTTAATTGTAATTATTGTTTCAATTCAAAAAATATAAATATATATCTGATTTACTAATGAGCAAATTACTTTGTGATTTTAATAACATCCGGAAGATTTATTCAGGTCATTTACACATTCTCCAAGTTCGAATAATGACAATAATTATTGTCTTAATCTAAAGCGAATACCTACTGCGGTATTAATACAATACAATAATATGTTATAAAATTTCCGTATAACAACTCACATAAAAACGGTAATTGTATTGTAAGTGCTACGTGTATGTAATAGGTAACATACAGGCAATAGATATTAACTGAGGTAGCAGGTATAATTTATTAGTGATACTACAGATTTTCTCCTTTTTATTTCCCTTTTTTGGAGTTGGGGAAAACTTTTGGTTCAGTTGGGAAATTCATGATACTCCCCCACACTATTTTTGTCTAGCGACGCCCCTGATTCTACATGTTCCATAAGTGATCCATTCCGAATTTCATCGCCTTAGGTCGATCAGGAAAGAGATTATCTTTAAAGGCGATTATCAGTGCGTTTCCGCACCTCGGAATTGTTCTCTCGATGTCACGAATGGGCTCCATCCTAAATGTCAGCACCGTAGATCTACTAGGAAAGAAATTATCCGTAGAGGTCCCTCATCTGGTCAGAGTCCCTCCCTACTTCGTAAATGTAATTCTAGATGTGTCAAAAGAGCTCCATTTCAGCTTTCACCACCGTAGGAAGATTAAAGAAAGAAATTAGCTTCAAGGCCGCTTAGCGTATCGCAACTTCATAAACGATTTGTGTAATGCAATTTCGTGGTAGTCGGGGGAAAAGCTGACTTTGACACCATTGTGAATATGTAGATATAAGCACCCATAGAGGAATAATCAATGCAATTAATTAGTACGTCGTAATACATTACTTGTCCCCCTGAGACAAGAGTTGTATAAACTCGATTTTGCGAAGTCAGATTTACCACCATCGGGTTTACCACGTCATTCGATTCTTTGGGCGATCGTCTATCAAAAACAACTAAAAAATCATTAGTGATATCCTTGAAAGTTTTCAAGATCTCGATTTTTGAATATTTCAACCCTTAAATGCTACCCTTTAGTGTAAATAAAAATTGATACCGAGCTTCTAGAATCAACTCGACCCCAAATGTAATTTATGACTCAAATTTCATAAAATTTGGTGCAATAGTTTCGGAGAAAAACTCTGGACATGGCGGCGGATGGACGGATTTTTTCTATTTCTTTTAATTTTAAAAACCAAAGTACAAACTTTGCAAAACAATGTTTTAAGAATCAGGGAATCGTGGAGGATTGTTGGAACTCGGTTCTATACTCAGATATCAACATCCTCACGGTCCATAAGACTTTAAGGTTGTTAAAATAAGCACTATTAATGTAGCCTGAACCTCACAAACCCTCTAATAAATCAATTGGCTGTAAATCCAACCTTATCCCGCAGTGAAAGAAGACTCAAACGCTTAACTCGCACTCAAATATTCAACGATATTTTATTATACTTAATATTTACTCTTTGTTACCAAATCTCAGGTCATTTGCCAAAACTATAATATTATTTATTTAATAATAAAGTTATCTTTATTTGTAAAAAAAATAAGCTCCTGACAGTTTCCGACAAACCTCAACGCATTACAGAAATTTCCACTCAAATTTTACCAAAAAAAAAGGATATTTTCTCGTTATAAATATTCACACTATTTCCACACAATTTGTATCTTAATTGCAAAGAAATTATTAAGGATTGAATGATTCAATCTCTAGATTCCCCTAGAATGGGCCTCTTATGAAATTCTTCGCTTACAGATTAATTTATACCCCTACGAAACAATTATAAATTAATTACTCGTGAACCAGTTTCAAGCCACACTTCAGTTATCTTATACAATCATGTATACATGTATATTATGAATAGATATACTAGGAAAATATGGCTACAACCAACATGTCACATGTTATTTATTTATTTCTTCTTTGAATATATTTCAACTAATTCATTTAATTTATTTTTTATTATTTCATACATATATTCCTATATTACATGCATTCATTATTTCATTTTTTTCTTCATAGGGTAGGTATATTTTGTAACGTCTAGGATTTTTCACCAATCAATGTACCTGCAAAATGAGAGTAACACACTGGTATCCACGTTCAACAAGGAATCATTCTGAGACTGAACAGTAGAACTTTATTCTACATGACTTCGCGCATTCGAAAGTCGCTTCCTTCCATTGGCGTTTTTTAGTGTTGGTTGGGATTCAGTTAAAAAGAGAGAAAAGATCATTGATACTGCACCGCTAATTGAGTTACAGCAAAGTAATCAGCATATGTTGAAACAGCTGTAAGTTTGGTATTGTAATACATGGATTGAATCGGCTTGATTTTGGTATAAAGCACAAAATGAAAAACGAAATAAGCATACAGAAAAAAGAAGCTCAGAAAAGGGAAGTATCGTGCTCCAGGTGGCACTCATCAATCCTGGGTGCTTATTGCTGTCAGGATTTTCCTCTCTCAGCTTCTGCACTGATGCCTGATGTCTGTTAACCTACCGGTAATCAAGCAGGTTTTACCCATATTCAGTGCTCTGTTGTCTCTGCTTTCTGTATCTCTGGCTATATTCATCTGCCGAATACTTTACTATGACTGTACTGATAGCTTTTGTACCTGAATTTTCAGAAGATAGGAACCGCACATTTTAATTACCTATTACCAAACAAAATTATACCTCTCTGCAGTGCCTTTTCTTCCTTTTTTGCTGAATACCAATCAACCACAGATGAACGTATCAACAACCAAATTTCTTCTATTTTGCAGGCGGTGATATGGCTGCTGGCGGCACAAGTCCTGTCGGTGCCACTACCAGCGCCAGAGGCTAAAGCGGATCCAGCAGCGGTCCCAGAACCTGATAACAATCGGCAGAAAAAACAGTAAGTTTCAAACAAGATAAGCATGAGAGTTAGTATATGAACAGGGAGGTGATTGTGCTTGCATAAACCTCATTACGAGTCAACTAAATACGTACCAACATGAGTCAACCCAATCCTATCTACCAATAACTTACGTGATGGCAGGGTGTCCCTGCATACGCTTCAAAAGAGCTTCATCTAGGAATCCACATTCCACTAGGATCGCAATGACATTAATTTCATCTAACTACACTAATTCAAGGAGATCAAATCAACTTATCAAATCGTACTGCATAACATTGCATCTGAATTCCAATTACTGGCGGGGACATTGCTAATCAAACGGCAAAGTTACTATTAGGTTAATATACGAGCAAGATCAGTACGTACCATAGTTAAGTTACATTTTGTGAAATCCTTGAAGAGTAGAGGATGATTTGCGTAAAGGCCACAGTTGATCTGGAAGCAGCGAAACTCGTAGGTAGCTATTCGAGTTCCAAACCCTCTCATTTCCCGAATATAGAGCATCTGATATAATCGGATGAAAATTGAAGGAATAGAGCACACCCAGTTAGGTGGTACCTATAACTGAGTTAAGTTTTATAACTTAATACGCTCTTCTGTTTATTACATCCACTGGTAGACTTCAACTATCTTAGTTGTACCTACATTTCTTTACTATACTCAAGAAGGTATACACACACATAGACACTGAAATATTTTTGAACCGACTAAAAATCCGAAACTATACTAATTAAATATAAATAATTAAAATACTATAATCACTAAATTAATATACCATCAGTTTGGGTAACATGAACTAAAATAATCAAGGAACCTAACTTACCGTATGAAAGGAATAACGAACAGTATTATGTTTATACGTTTTGATCTCATGAACCATTTCAACGTGAGCTTTTCAAAAAGTTGCAGTATGAAAGTTATGAGATGATTAGAAGTGGCCAAAAATACCTTTGTAAACTATCTACATAGTGGATCCACGTACTATATAATTTTTTATTTTTTCATCAGTTTCAGCAAATTTTCTTTTTAAAAAAATGAAGCTTATTGTATTGGTTCCAAATAATTTTAAATAATAAGTGTTCAAATTTTTCTTCATAAAAATCAGTTCCGAGGCATTCAAAAACGATTCCTGGATTTAAACGCTTTTTCACTTGCGCAATTCTTTAGAAGTTAAGTGTTTATTACTTGGGCATTTATAGATTCAAGTATAATATTTATAATTACCTCTATATAAGTCTTTTTTATTTACATCAACGATTAGCGGAATAAAAATAAAAATACTTATATAGAGGTAATTATAAATATTATACTTACGTCTATAAATGCACAAGTAATAAAATACTTAACTTCTAAAGAATATACTATATACTTACATAAATATAAATAACATCTTTACAGAAAATTAGAAGACATACAAACTACCAAATGGAAATTGTACCACTAAACAACTCCCATATATAAAACTAAGGTAATAGTAATAGCTACATTAAATTAAACTTAGCTCTAAATTAAAATTGAATAAATTACTATAAAAATACAAAAGGTGTTACTCACCTTTTCAGCTCTGACAAGGCCAGTTAATGCGAAAGCACTAAGCTAATAAACTAATAGATACGAAAAGCTAATATCTTTCTCACCCTCGATAACCCTAGGATGTATTCCTCAAAGCCCAATACCCCACACACTACTATATTATGTTAGTATAGGTACAAAATGTACTATATGCATCATGCACATAGTATAGATGTATGTAGTATAGATACTATTCATAGGTGCTATATTATGTAATACCGTAGACGCTGCACCTATCAATACCTACGGTTAATGTTTTGTTGACAATGAGGTCCAACACTAAGTCCTCACAACTCGCGGACGTTCCCTGAAGATTTCACTTTTCCTGTTACGCCAGTTTCGGTTTCCCAGGATGGAAGACAGAGCGTTATTAGGGTCATTCCAAACAGCTAGGAGCTTCTTCAGTCGTCACCTTAATTCTCGAGGAATGACCTTTTTTTGTAAAGGGAAACTGTTACAGTTTTTGGAGGGACAAGCATTTTTTAAAGCGTCTATAATCCAATCCCTCTATCAGTAGATAGTTACAATAATACTAAAAATTTCACCCAATTCATAATTTTCTTCATTTTGGTTAATTGTTTATAAGGATGAGCCAACGTGTTCTACCAGTAGAAAACAAAAATGATCAACACTTCCACAAAATTTTGTTTTACGTTTTAAGGCACTTCTTGAATTTAAATAACAGATTTTAAAATATTCCCTCTGTTTCTAGCTATATTTGGGTAGGTAATGGAAATCTGTCAAATTCAAACGAGGAAACTACGCCCTTTTTGAGTTTTAGCGAATTTTCGCAGAAAATGAAGCTATTGCAACGGCTCCAAAATTTGTAAAATGCAAATTTTTGAAAATTTTCTTTATTAAAATCCGTTTTGAGGCATACTGAAACGAATCCTAGAGTTTAATATTTTTTCATATATATAGAAGAATAGAGGTGGGTTTGGCCTGGCCAGCACTATTTTAGCCCAATAAAATAGCCAAATTTCAAAAAATGTACTTAAACAAAATTCACTTAAAATTCCACAACCAGCACAAAATTGTTGAATTTATAATTCAGAATATTTCTAATAAAAGAAAGGTTCATCAACTATAAACTGGAACATTCAATGTCGCACCAAATTGTGGAATTTAGGGACTTAAATTTTAATAAAATGTTCCGATAAATGTTTGACCATAAAGTTTCGGTGCACACAATGGTGCTTTTTTTCAAAACAATTTAACATAAATGTGATGCGAAAATTGAAAAAATTCAGTCATATGGTCATGCTGAATGACAGAAACTTTTGTCAGGATTGGCCGACCGCACTGCATACCTACAAAACAATTTGTGAGTTTGCGCATCCCCCTTCATCTATCTCTAATACCAATTTATCTCATTTTTATTATTTGTGATTAAATTTTGTTGGTGATACCTACTATTGTGTTGATACTATCAGGGGTTGAATGAAACGTTAATAAGAACCGACCTAGCCAAGGGCGACCTTGGTCTCGGCCGAGCGCCGAGCGATTCGTTTACAACCCATGAAGCCGGCAGTTATGTACCTATCGCTCATCGTCTGTCAGTGGAGATATGTAAGCAGTGGTCCTACAGATGAATGAACTCTCTCTCCCGAGATAGGTGAAGGTCGCAATAACAAACAATCAACAATATCCTCGTTCATACTGCTATCTGTCTAACGAAGTGAACTGTTGAGCCGCAGCGATGATCTATTGAGCTGTCAATTCAATTTGTCGGACGTCAGGTTTATCTCCCTCATTCTTGAAATGCTAATAACTTAAAACGATTCAGTCGTGTAGTATGACCAGATAAGCAAATTTTCTCATTTTTTTCCCCACATTTTATTCATATCATTTTGCTTCCGAGTCAACTTATTAACAGTTCTTAACATTGTTTTCACATTCGTGAGGTGAACAATTTCTTTGCACTCAAAGTGCTAAAATTTCAAAACAAAGTAACATAATATAATACGATACCTAACATGCGAAAATTCGCTTACTGCTGCATGACTGGAACTCTTTTTTACCCTTTTTTCGACTTTTCTCCCAATCGACGCCAACTTTTTACGGTTGTAAGCAGAAAAACGGTAGTAGTACTTGAGTACCTACTACGTATGCAAACTCAATACCACATTTACGTACCTACATCATACACTCTTTGATAGGTAGATAACTTCAAAATTGATGGTTTATTGATTTGGCCAAGTCAGAAATTTCTTCGAAATGAAAAGAAGTTTTCAGAAACTAATTTTCTATTTCAATGGGGCTCCGAACATGAGAAGCTCAAGGTAGAGCGCAGCACGTAAACAAGGACCTTACCGATTTTCTCTTCTTTTGTCGCCGATAACCGCAGTCGTGACGGGCACAAGTGTTTGTGATTGAAGTCGGAAAATTTTGTGTCCTCTAAAATCAAAATTTCCACTTGCCTTTTGCGTTTCAGAGCTTGCTGATCAATTTTGGTTTCGTGTCTGTCTGTCTGTGGTAGATCCTTATCATGCCCAAAACTATACCAAGTTTCAGTCCGATTCCGATGAAATTGTGCCCTATAAATTTCATTGCCGTTGGAGTAATAGTAGTCTGTGCGCATGCGCGAACGATAGTTTCTTATAACGTCGACCTATCAATCATTTCGACTCGTAGTTTGTTCTTCAAATAATTCTATAAGTCCATGTTACAATATGTGAGAAAGCTATACTGCCCACCCAACTTGGCATACTTCTTTTTTTTAGTAAGTTTCTTTATTATTATAATTTATTAATTAATATAATTCTCACTTTTGATCAGTATTGATGTGGTTGGTAGTGCGAGAAACGAATCGTAGAGCGAAAAAGGGTATCAACAAGATATCAAGATATCAGAGCGCAAGGTATCAACATGAGGAAAGTCATGTCGACCACCATGTTTCTAAGGTCCTTCGCCCCCTAGCGCTCCTAGCGGCGGACCTTGTTAGTTTTTGAAGAAATTCGCTACCGAATAACAGCGGACGGTCACATCCTTACATCAAAGAGGACACAATTTATAATAAGCAGTTGAATGCTTGAATAAATAATTACATTACGGGCACTATCATTATTGATGCACAACGCATTTTGATTGTATTCAACCTAAGTTCAAACAAAGAATATACCTACTATTAGCATTATGGTAATTAAATTAGCTAACCGTCCACTATCAGTATTGCAGTCGGTTGATGTTGACGTAACGAACACGTTAAATCCTTGTGAATGCATAAGCACTTATTTCCATGCGGTTTAAATATTCTTTTCCTGGTCATAGAAGACATTTGCCATATTGGAACAGACAGGGTGAAAGCGTAGTTAAGGCCCTAAGTGGCAAGTGGGCGTGATCAAGCGCCCGTAACATAATGATCTACCTATGAGATCTTTTCGCTTTATGCATCCGCATCTGACCTTTCCGCCTCCAATCTTCATTGAGAAACAATGATCCATCCTGGTTCTTCTCCGAAGTGCATGGTGCTTACATTCTCGCGAAGTGAATGTTTTCAGGGAACCCCAGAGTCTAAGTACTCTTACATAAGTGTACTTGCGAAACTTTAACTCACTGCAAAACACCTATCAATTTTCAACAGTCTCAAATAAAAATTAGCTTCAAACATCAATTTTTTTTCAAATTTACAGTCAAGTATCACATTGTTGGATTATGAAAGAACTTTAAACCTACAAAATTAGCAAAAATATTCACTTGCTGAAAATTGGAATGAGCTAGTTTTCGTAGCAGACGCATCATTAGATGATAGATCATCGATCATCTCGAGAGATCTGTTTGTAAAAACCAATAGATACCTGCTAAATTATCTTCATTCATCTTTTATGCGTTCTGGATGCCATCAAACTAGGTAATTAGCTTTACTGTGGGAAAAAGCTCTATGACCCATTACGCTGGTGATTTCGGTATCATCATTGGAACGGGGGTTTTGTTCAAGCTTCTACTGCCTGTTTGTCCATCGATTAGAATAATTAATATTGTAAGTAAATTATTATTCGTTCCATGCTAATAAAGGTTGATAATGTATTATCATCAAAAGTGAGTATGCCTGGCAGCCTGTATTTATGTTAAGTCCATCAAGCAAGTGATGGATCTATCAATTCTGTGTGGAGAAGATCATTGTCGTTCCTTTACAACTAACCTACTCCATAGCAGCGAATCGGGGGGCCCCCTCTCCTTACAAATGTACAATGTACATACATACATGTAAAAATGTACATGCATGTACAGTAAATGGCTCTTTTTCGTTATAAGACCGCATACGGTCTTTTCTGTTATACAACCGCAAAACAATTTTCTATAAGAAACAGAACGATAGTTGTTTTTTTTTAATTGATTAAATTATCCATAAAATGAAAACTTGCACTTGTTAAAAAAAGGACCTTTTCCGTTATTCACTATCGTTCATTCATTCTGACCTGTATGTCCAACTAATCTGTATTTTTACTGAGGGATTGACTACTTGATGTGATGTATATTTTAGATGCGAGCTTGCGAGCACCCAGACTACCCAACTATACACAGCATTCTGATCTATTTTACCACAGTGGACGTAAAAATAATTGGGGAACAGTTTTTTGAACAATAGAACATATACCAAGCGTTTCTGTTTCTTTAAGAAATTGTTTTGCTGTTGTATAACAGAAAATACCATATGAGGTCGTATAACGAAAAAGACCCCAGTAAATAAATACCGAACCCCTGCAAAAGTTTGCAAGTCGTTGTGACACTTCCCAGTTGCCAACTAAAATCAATATCTCCTACCGAATTCTCATCCAATAAATCACGTACCTCTTGCAAGCCCCTCAAATAAAGCTACCAACGAAAGTCAAAATACGTGCTTTGATTTCCAAGAGCGATGATTCAGTTGAAAAAACCCTCGGCGATTCACCAAACATTGCACAAAACGAGAGTGCTCGAATGTTTACAAGAATGACTTTCTGAAGTGAGGCTCCCTGACAGATAATCTTCAGAAGCCAATGAGATATTTACGAATTTGACTATCGACGTTTTAATTTTACTCTCGAGATGTTGGTACACGTCCTTGAGGTTAGGTGTCTTTCGAAACGGCATTTTTCGTCAGATGACCTATTTGATTATAATCAAAGAGTGGCCTCGATGCAACGAGCTCTTTTCAAGATCTATTTTGCATTGCATGTAAGCCCCTCTATCTTCCAACCTGAAAGGACTCACTTACTCATTGATATTCTACACTTCTGCAAATTGTTGCATAATGGTTTGATTTGTAGTGCTTTCACCCCTCCAGGAAATCTGGAACTCGACGTCTGGGTGAGACATCCGTCATCGCGCATAATTTATCTGATTTTGTCCAAACTCTTACCAATTTACCAATCCTCCTGAGACCACCGGATGTCTTTTTAAATGGATATTCCAATTTACACACCTCCACTGGGAGTTTTTCTCATCGTGCCTAATTTATCAGATTTTGTCCAGACCAATCTACTTATACGGCATTGATTACCGACGCATATGGGTAGGCGGTTCTAATCCGTTCCGCAAGTTCTAACAGGTGCCTGCTGCAACTTTCCAATAACAAGTTATCCCTCTACCTTATGTAAGCAACCTAAATCCAAGTGTAACTGAGTTTCTGCAAATCTGGCACTTCATTCTCAATAAATGTTGCGAATTTTGAGTACAAAAGTCATGATATTATGTTTTTAGTACACTAGATAATAGAATACATAAGGAAATATTATATTGTTGAATTCAGGTGACCTAAATTCAGGTACCTATAGATTTTCGGAAAAACTGGTAAACCGTTACCCTTATCATCCCAAGTTACTAATCCTGTGATTATTTCAGAGATATCTACCTCAATCTCAACTCTTCCAAAACTCTCTACTCAGTAGGTACTGCGGAAGACGATACAAGATTTACTGCATTTGTTGTAGATTTGCGGAAACTTCTATCGAGGAACAGACCTCTTGAAGCCTAAGCATTTTGGTAATCTATCCAAATCCCCAAAATATCACTTTCCTGACTAAAAACGGACTTGGTTTTATTTTTTAGCAAAATGTAATTTTCTAAAATGTCAAAGTCACAACAGAAACTTCTCATTCTTCCTTCAATTAAGTCGCTAAAACGTACAATATTCATTGATTGGAGAGGAATAAGAAGAGTTTATATTGAAATTTAATGAAATATTGGATAAGTATTATTAAAGCAAAAATTTTAAGAGCATAGAGTGAGACAACTCATGGGGAGCAGATTTAATTTAAAAGTTTCCAGAATATTCTCCAAGCTCTATCATCAGAACAGAAACAACCGCGGATTATAAGTCATCCGTTAAACTGTCGTTCCGTTCGGTTAGAGTATGTGGCCTCGCTTCATTTACATAATTGCTGTAAAGGCAAATTGGTTTTCGAGGTGTCCCACATTCTAGTAAGAAGCTATTGTTGAAATCAAACCGCTACAAAGACACTCATTAATGGATAATCGTTGGTAGGAACCTATCCACATACCGTTCACACTGCAGGGAGGAGCTTTTGATAGACAACTCACTTCAAAAAGGAAGATAACTTTATAAAACTCAAATGTTGACACTGAAACGGGTACGATTTGCTAAACTTCCAAGGAGCTATGTAGAAACATTAACTAACTTTGAAAGTCTCAATTCAACCGCATTGCAGAAAGGAAGGTGAGCAGTTGCAACAAAAAAGAATGAATGAAGAGGAGTTGATTATTCTACTCTACCGGCAGTGATGTGTGTGAAACGAGGTGTTGAGCAACACCTTCCATAGAGTTGATGGAACATAATAGGAGGGGCTTCAAACAGCCAAGAAACAATGTTCACTTCGTCAGATTAGATTCGCCATGGTTACGTGGCGAGTCAGAAATGAGGGCGATGAATCGGGGCCCTGACCCGATTATTATGATATTAGGTAGGTACTAATACAGAAAGAAGAGATAAAGAAA
This sequence comes from Adelphocoris suturalis, assembly GCA_030762985.1. NCBI lineage: Eukaryota > Metazoa > Arthropoda > Insecta > Hemiptera > Miridae > Adelphocoris > Adelphocoris suturalis. Next base: position 96,421,130 of record CM061044.1, on the reverse strand, counting down.
AAGCGTGAGACTTTCATTCACTAACTATGATATGAAAGATTGTTGTGAGATAGACAGAGGCAGGCCAATGTACCAGAGAATGACAGTGCACTAATAGATTTTGAACCTAAATAATGAAGGTTAGCTGTTTTCAACTAGGATTTGAATGTGCCTCCAAAACAATTACATATACCACATGTAACTGGTTTGGATGATGAGTTAAACAGTAATACCATTTTACAGAGTTCAGCTTGGACGAGCATCTTACTTACTAGGTACCTACCAATTTGTCTCGAAGTTTTGGGGTGAACTGCCCATTCCATTAGTAGGTATAGATAACCCACTTGTTGGATGCAAGGCATTCGCGTATGTACATATTTTCCTCGCTCTCGTGTCAAATAGTGTTTGGATATATCCGTAGCGAATTCGTAGATTTTCCTTCTTGCTATTGGCATGTGTAGCTACCGATTTTGAGGCATGATGGTAAGACAGTTTTCTGTCATCCACCTTTCGTCGTCAACTTTCGATTACGAATACCAATCCTTGTTCCAATCATCGAACTAATAAGGAATTGTTCTTATTTGGATGGTGCCAACGCAATCACTTCACTTCGATTCCCAAAATCACGATTCGTGAGCTGGGTGATTGACATGATTATGTACCCACAATTCAGCCTGAGAACGAGAAAATAACAAAGTAAAATGCAATAGCAGTATAACAACTGTAAATGGGAGACAGTGGTATATCGTGGTAGGAGAATGCGGGGTACAGGTGGATAATGAGGCAAGTGACGCAACGAATTCAGCTGAGATGCAGTCGTGGGAAAAAAAGGCTCGAAACGAGGTAGATAGGTAGTGCCTACCTCCGGTACTTCTCCCAAGCCGGAATTACACGAACGTCCGTCGAACGAATCAAGTTTGAACAAGGTTACGGTAAGTTACCGAGAAAGGGTTACATTGGGGTTACGTGAACTACAAAACGAGCGATGAGTGTTGGAAAGCAGATTTCGTTGAGTGCTGCCAGTCTCAGAAATCCGGGGAGAAAGTTGACGACAACTCGAAATCCTCTGAAAGTACCCGCATGCCTCAGGATTTTAAAATAAATTAATTAAGATGTTTTAATCTGGTTTTTGGAGTCAATTAAAGTAAGGAACAAATCTTGGTAAATATATAATTTATAGTATAACAGCCTTTCAAGTAAGGCACGAGGCTTGATGACCGACACATTAAGTCATACAGCACGTATTAAGATACAGATTTTGATAGCATGCAAATGCGTACAGTGTGCAGTACTATACACCCACCCATGGATTTCAATTAAGTGACCAATAAATAGACTTAACTGCATTGTGTCACCTTGAATGTGGAGTGAAGTCAATAGATGCCATAACGAAAAATATCTCAATGAGTCTTGAAAAAAGTTTTCTTCTCTAATTACACAATAAAAAGAAAAACAAGTTCTTGGTCCGAGTAGTAAGATAACTGGCGTAGCTACCTAATGGAACAGGCGCAATGGAACAGCGATGTAGTTGGTTTTCTAGTCATCATGATTATATTTACCTACATTATAGTAGGGTTAAAATTGTTTAGATTTTTTTCTTGGTCGATTACGAAGGTTTATTATGTACTGAAAATAATAAACCAAAAACTTCTAAAATTAAAATTTCTATTTCTATGTTGTATGCTTAATGTTAATTCTGTGTACCTATTGTTTATCGTTGAATTTTGGCACAGCGTTTGTCTGAGTTGTATCGAAACGCAAAGTTCCCTGAACAAGGATTCAATTTTGATGAAATTTTCCGGGATTAGCGGGTTGTTGTTGAAGTTTCGAAGCTCTTAACCCCCCTCCTTCACGTTTTCCAATTGTCATGAAATAATCTTAGTTCGAACCTAGATCTTGCGCCATACACCCATACATTCGTTATAAGCACGTGTAAGCACTCTCAGTGGTGATAGTAATAGTTGCAAATCTATTCTGAGAGAAAACCTATTGGTAAGTAATGCATGCATTACAGAGAGGTCCGTAGAGGGATATATATGATTTTGTAGAGCATTGGTAGTACTGCATTCACTAATATTGGTTGAAAATATCATGATATATTGGTAGTGATGAGAAAAACGAAAATATAATTTATCGGAATTATAACCCCCCCCCCCCCCCCCCCCCCCCCCCCTCCCCCCATTTACCCCCACCATTAGTAATTTTGAACCTTCCAAGGTTTGTTGCATAGCTAAAATCAGATGAGAATACTAAAAACATCACGATTTATCAGTATTGCCCCCTCCATTCACCCCCTTCCATAATGAAATTTGAAACTTTTAGCATATGTTCCAAAATCAGACTGAATTAATAATTTAACCAAAAAAATAAATAAATAAAAAAATATTTAAAAAATCGTGAAAATCGGTCGATAATTATAGGAACTAAATCACTCGCGACGAAGTTTTGAAAACCCATTTTAATAAAAAACGGAAGTTAGAGAAACAATAGGTAACTCAGTTATTGTTTATTAATGATGATGACCTACCTAACCGTCAAAATCTATCTAACATTTTAATTCTTTATTTTCGTGGAATTAGACGACATTCTTCTTCCGTTTTTCATTGAGAATTGTAGCTTGGGTAGCGCTTGAATTAATAAGCGTCGACAACATTTGTCGTAGAAAAGCACGTTTTTCGCCTTTAACCCCTCCATTTTCTCCCTTCCGTCATGAAATTCAAAAATTCCGAGGTTTGTTGCACAACTAAACTAAAATTGGGATCGAACAAAGAAAGAATCTCGAAAATCCGTCAAGAATTGTAGCCTGGGCAGCGTCGACAAAATTTCTTACACACATTCATACACTTATTATGGTTTTCAAACAACTATGGTTTTTTTCATGGTTTAGGTCTTAGAATGGTCCTAAACGGATTTTTATTGGGTTAGTATTTTTATTTTTTATTTATTCATTCTTTCACCCCCCCCCCCCCAACCCCCCTCATCATATTTGGGTTTTCCCACACTCCCCTGGATCAATTCCAATAGGTCTTCCCTCTATTGACAAAACCTAGTTTCAGAGGTACGCCTTAAAAACTTACGAAATTTCGGCTAAAAACTATGGTCAACAAACTATTCTGCACTCAAGTGGCACTGATTATTCAAAGTGGGTATTGGGGTATAAGTAGCCTAACTTAATACACCTAAAGATGTACAACAGTGACCGCGTTAAAGGTTATTTTGTTATCCATGGGGAAAGAATAGTTTAGTAGCGACAACACCTTCAAAACTCACTCAAGAATGCTCACAAAGAGACAACTTTAGCCAGGACAACTTGGAAGCCCTTGATCCTGGCGTATGCCATGGGACTCGCTCTGATTCCTTTGATGATCTCGGCCACTAGATTGGAATCTCCCCCTATACCTCAGCCCTCAACTCGGCAAACCTAAAATATCAACTCGTTATACCTTTGATTCATTTCCGTGCCGCAACTACTTCGTTAGCAACATGCTCATTAAACCCATCAACATTTCGGAACTGGTCGGTTCTTGAAGACGAATTCGTTGCCCAGTGAAATTACTACGTTGGTAGGTAGGTACCTACTGAATAATAGATACTGATCCACTTGGCTGACACATAAATCAAGCTTGCTCCCATAGCTGACAACAAGCCTTAAATTACACCAAAAAACTTTAAAATTCAAAATAATTTCTAGAATTTGTTCACCTGACCATGTTCTTTGATTAGCCAACTTATACCTGTACTTATGCCTTATATGTATATTACAATTCGCCAAAGCCAGTTAAACATATGAAAATGACCACTCTGAAGTGCAGTCAATTTCCAGAAACACTTGAAGTGAACCCTCATTATGTTTTACAGTGGGGAAAATGCTCCTCGTATGGCTCCCATCAGATGTGGTCTGCCACATGCGCTCCTACACATCCAATGTAGCTTCATGCTGCTGCCGCTTCACCTGGCTTTTTGATATTTTATCGAACACTGACGGGTTCACGAAACCTGCCACAGATTCCTAGCCCCTCCTATCATACTCGTAGTTTTCAAAAATGTCACTGGTGATGAATGCATAAAACAACTTGACATCTAGTGATAAGATACACCGCAAAATCTGAGTCATTCTTATATGCTAGTGACTGCTGGTTTCACGGGTTTGTGTGAAACGCGTGAGCTAGAACACATTCTGTGTTTCAATAATTTCATTCGAAGTATGTAAATAGAGGTAACCAGGGGTACAGGGGGCTTGCCCCCTGGCGAGGCGCGGAGCGCCTTTGTTTTTTTTTCCAGGATGCGTTAAAATTGTTGAACTAAAGCACTTTACGTACCAACCAACGTACTATTAAACAAATAAAAACGTAATTACTGCTAATAACGTAATTTTTATGGGGACATTCATTTCAAGGGGTTTTGACCTAATTGTAACTAGGTACCTACCTACTTATCTACTTTATTTCGATTCAGATACATCCAGGCGATTCAGGATTCAGAAGCATCCAGCCGTCACAATATTGCCTACTTGGCTTCGAAGATGTATGCCTATCTCTAACTTACTAACATATTACTGAAAGGTAGCTACTACTTAGGGCTAAAAAGCTCCGTAGGTACCTACCTGGATGTCGTGAAAGTGCTGAAGCACTCCATCGCCGAACCTAAACCTAACGGAGCGAATGAGTTTCTGCCATTATCTCCAAGTAGGTGAACAACCGAACAGTTCATTTCATTGTTCGTGGGCTGCGGAAGGCCCGTGGGTAAAGTGTGCATCTCTGATGTAATTCCCTTTGAAGAGTGAGCGAATTATGCGCTCGTTGGTTAGGTACCAATAATTAGAAAAGACCAGAGGTTCTCAACCTTTAACACATTGCCAAGTTTTAAATACTTTCCTAACGAAACTACACACAAAGCTACAACATTGTGTAATAAACCTAGTTCCCATTAGGTGTTCTATTGTAGAAGTCTCCCCTCGAAAGAGAAAAGTTTTGGAACTCTTCGTAAAATATTTAATTATTAAAGATTTTATCCAAAATCACGCATTTCAGCGAATTTTGTAGAAAATGATGCTATTGGAATGGCTCCAGAAATTTTTAAATAAAAATTTCCTAAAATTTTCTTAATTGAAATCCGTTTTGGGGAATACTGAAACGAATCCTAGAGCTTAACGCTTTTTCATGTATATATGTCATTCCAGGCGACAACTCTCCTTAGGACTGAGATTGGCCAAAAAAAGTAAGCCTAAGTTCGTTGGACAACGCTTTTCGAGCTGAACTAAATTGGTAAAATTGAAAATGGAGGTTAAAAAATCACTAAAATGGCAAAAACTAAATGGTTAAACATAGCTAAATTTATGTTCCTCGCAAAAATGATCAGCTATGAACTTAGATCATCAAAAAATTAATTCAATTAGCTTAGGTAATTAATAAAAGCAACAAATTATTGTTAAAAAATGTATTTCATTTAAATATTCTTTGAAAAAATGCTGCAAACAAATGGTAATAAATCCCAGCCCTTCTACGCAGAACACTGGTCCGTAATTATTTAACCCCGTTTATACCTAGTCGAAAATCGGGGCTTCGCGCTCCGCAATTGGGATTTCTGCATTACAGCACCAGGACCCCATAATTTTATATAAAACTTGTACTTTATAGTAAAGTTGAGGAACAAAATTATCTGTGACTAAGTCATCTTCCCATCAAGTAAAAGGTTTGCATACACTCCATATTGTTTTGAAACACTATGTTGTTCTTTGCACATTAATTACAATTGATGTATTTCAGTAGGTTGATTAGATAAAATAGCCGATCAACGTACAGCGTTGCGGGTGGCGATTCTTTGTGACTATTTATCAGTGACAAGCAAAACATGGAGAAATTAATATAATTTAATGAATCATAAATACATATTATTCGCCTCTTTCAAGAGCTGAAATCTAAGTACCTATAACAGTAGATACATATCACAGGTATAAATCGACCTCGATCGATGTATCCGCGAATTGAAATTAATGAGACAAAATAAGACCGTTCTACGAGTAAATTCCATCCTAAACGTTCTAATTCCATTCACCAAACTCTGAGGGGCTCTGGAAACACTAAATTACCTGGGAAAACAGTAACACGTACCTACCATGGGTGTTCCATGGGTGTTAGACGTAGATTTAAGTCTCGCGCCAGGTGTTTTCAGTAGGTACCTATGGATCTTAGTAGTTAAGGGACCAGAGTACCTATACGCCTCATGAGCACAGCATTTTGAAATGATTGCATGACCTAAGTAAGTTCAAAAGATAGAAAGGACGGAAAGTCATTTAATTTATTCGAAAGAGGTTATGTCCAAGAAATTTGAGTAGAAGTGTCTGCTGCAATCAAGGAGTAGGAGGTATTAATGGAGGTGTAGGTACCTGGGTATTATGGAGGTGAAATTCACGACGCGGAAGTCCCGAGGACGGGCGTCCCACAAGCTCAGTCACGATACGACCCCTTTGAAATCCGAAGAGCTCAGCTCATCCTCAAGTTCAGTTTCAATATTATGGCATCAACATCGAACTTGCATTTAACCTCTTCGCATCTGAAGCGCTTGCGTCAATGCTAATTAAATAAATACTATACTTATCACTACTAATATCAGGTAGAGGATTAACTTGAAACAATATTTAAAAACGACTCAGAGACTGCGAAGGAGAATGGTGAATTCATTATGTAACCCCATCTATTATACATTTCTCTTAGCCATCAGTTGTAGGTAATTTATTTTGACACATACTGAGGCCCTCAATTAAATAAGAACGGCTTATCCAGCAGAAATCATTTTGGATTCGATGAAATCAGTGAAAAAAAACTCTTTCGAAAGATCCGATCACTACAGGAGGTCGTACGGCTTTTCATACTTTCCTTAGGTACGGGAAATACAAACAACTTTCGCCGTTAACGATGGTCCAGAACACAATGCAGACAGAGGTCTTCCCAGAGAATAGGATCAGTAGATACAGATTGTATTTTCAGCGCAATATAGGAGGAATATAGGTTCATTCTGCAATCGCATCATTTACAATCACCTATGATCGTTTTTCTGTATGGATTCAAAGTGCCCCTGACTACGGTAGATAGTGATGATGCAAACAATGAAAAAGTTCCAGTCATGTAGCATCACCGCATGAGCGAATTATTGTAAATTATCGTATTAACATGTTTAATGTTTTAGGGCTGGGGGTCGTTCTGTGAAATCCGACACGCCAATCTGCAACGTTTTTCATTGGTTACTACACAGTTACTACCTTCTGTTGTAGCAACCATAAAGAATAATTATCGCACTCGAAAGAAACAAGAGTCTATATTGTATAAGTTGTTCTGAAATTTAAGCGTTTTGAGTGCAAGGAAATTGTAAACTATTAATTTTATGGCAAAAAACGTATTCTAAATAATAATCTCCTATTCAAATAGAGATTTTGTATTTTTAGCTTTTTTTGCAGTTTCATCTATTTTTTTAATAAAATTTTAATGAATTTCAAATACATTTTTCAGCATAGTTTTGAACATACATTTTTGAATGTTCTATTTAATAGTTAATCAACTTTATTTGAGCAATATTCTACCAAAAAAATATAAATCTAACGATTTTTGCCATTTTTTGTAATTTTTTTAAATATATTTTTAAAGTTTTATCTTTAATGTGCTCAAAACGTGCTGGCCAAAGAACTCGTCCTTTCGTATAGAAGGCTTGATTTTTTCGCGCAAGAACGGAAGTTTTATCTCAATTCTAAGGAGAGTTATCGTCTGGAATGACACATATATATATATGAAAAAGCTTTAAACTCTAGGATTCGTTTCAGAATGCCTCAAAACGGATTTCACTGTTTCAATGAAGAAGTTTTCAAAAATTTAGATTTTAAAATTTTCCGAGCCATTACAATAGTTTATTTTCTACGAAAATACGCTAAAACCAATGAGATAGTTCAATTAGGTAAAAGGTAGTTCCAGCGCATACACAAACGTAAGCGATTGACACAAGCAAATTTTAATAATTTAGGTGCTTCCTGGTACGTGAATTCCGTGCCACCATCTATCCTCCGGTCAATCGTTTTACTTAAAATATTTTCAACACACATAACTCCTTCAATTACTTCTGACATCAGATAATGATGCACTTATTATGATTTCTACAATAAAATAATTGAATTAATGGGGCTGGACTGACCTAGTTGAAACACCTAATATTCTTACATTTTCCCGCTCATATCAACATCAAACCGCCAATCTAAAATTGGATAATGCGGTTTATTTATGCGACATTGCCTACCACAATTAACTCACTCGTAACAAATTATTACCTATTCAAAATCCAGAAAACAAATAATTTCAGGATTTACTGCTTTTTTCTTGAGAGAAACACATTTATGTTTACTGTATTTCCTGCACTTACTTGGTGTTGATTGAATCTTGTCTCTTGTTCCAGTATCGACTATGGTCCCATTGACCGGGGAGACCATGGCTGGGGACCTCCCGAACCCAAAGGCGTATGGAAGAAGAAACTGACTTGGAAAGAAGAATGGAAGCAAGTATGGAAAACAGTGGAAAAAGAGGTGTGGAAAACAGTGAACAAAAAAGTTCAGGTTCCGGTCTGGGTGGAAAATAAAGTACCAATCTGGAAGGAAGTAAAAGTTCCAGACTGGAAGAAGATCCAAGTGCCAGTTTGGAAAGAAATTAAGGTCCCTGCGTGGAAAGAAATTCAAGTGCCAGACTGGAAAGAGGTGAAGGTACCAATATGGAAAGAAGTTCAAGTGCCGATATGGAAAGAGGTACAGGTGCCTGATTGGAAAGAAATACAGGTTCCAGACTGGAAAGAAATTCAAGTTCCAGATTGGAAAGAAATCCAAGTGCCAGATTGGAAAGAAATCCAAGTCCCGGACTGGAAAGAAGTTCAAGTGCCAGACTGGAAAGAGATACAAGTACCAGACTGGAAAGAGGTTCAGGTCCCTGACTGGAAGAAAATACAAGTCCCCGTGTGGAAAGAGATCCAGGTACCAGCATGGAAAGAGATACAAGTGCCAGACTGGAAGAAAATCTGGGTTCCTGAATGGGTCAAAGAATGGGTTCCTGGGGAGAAGAATGTAGGTAAAGATGAACATGGTTGGGAATATACCGCTCACGACGTTTGGAAGAAGAAACTAATCTGGAAACCAGAGTGGAAGAAAGTTTGGAGAACAGAAAAGAAACAGATTTGGGTTCCTGAGAAGAAACTTGAATGGAAGACTGAATGGAAGCAGATTTGGAGAACCGAGAAAAAACAGATCTGGAGAACAGAGAAGAAACAGATCTGGAGGACTGAGAAAAAACAGATTTGGAGGACTGAGAAGAAACAAATTTGGAGGACAGAAAAGAAACAGATTTGGAGAACCGAGAAAAAACAGATCTGGAGGACGGAAAAGAAACAAATATGGAGAACAGAGAAAAAACAAGCGTGGAAGACTGAAAAGGTACAAGCTTGGAAGACTGAGAAGGTTCAGATTTGGAGAACAGAAAAACAACAAATTTGGGTCCAGAAGAAGAAGCTCGAGTGGCACGAAAAATGGATTCAAATCTGGAGAACTGAGAAGAAGCAGGAGTGGGCCGTGGAGAAGAAGCAAGTCTGGAAAGATGAGTGGAAACAAGTCCAAGTACCTGAATGGAAATCGATACAAGTACCGGAATGGAAAAAAGTGTGGAAGCCCGTATGGGAGAAGGTTTGGGTGCCCATACACGAAGAGCACCACGAAGAACATCATGGGTGGGACTGAAACCACTGAATCAAACGCTCAAGTCAAAACCAGACCAATTACCTACTTCAGTACCTTAAAAGTCGTTTTGTACAGTTATTTTTTTAATTTTCATTTTTCCCCAGTTGAGAAATGAAAGGAGTGTTGTATTATGACCTTGTACAGTTTTTTATTATTTAATATTAGAATATTTGTTTTGTATTGATGAAGTTTTGATTGGAATTCCTTACCAACCTTACCAATATATAGATTCACAAATGAATTAACGAGAATAAATTAGTTTTTGGGTTTCTAATAGCCAGGTTGTTCAATACTAAGTTAAATGGTAGGTACTAGCGTGATGATCCGTTGATGAGTTGAGGTTGATAGTCATGGGCTGTGGGGAAAAGAAGAATAGTCACTTTTTCTTCCCGTCCCGCAATTCATTTCGAGTTTGTTTTCACAACTCTTCATCAGGCAGATTTTCTTCTGGAATGACATTGTTCCTTAATTTTAGGTGTAGCAGTATAGATCATACAGGGAAAAATAGCTTTTCTCCATACAGAGAATAGTATTTTCGTTAGAGTAGGTACCCTCTCAGTGGCACTACATTGAAAACCATTTACGGCTCAGATTTTTCTTTTCTTCTTTAAGAGAGAAGGAGTACACTGTTTGAGATAAACCTCAAGTGACGAAAAGTTTGAGCGTGGATCAAAATAATAAAAGAAGTATTTAGTAGAAATACGAGAGAAAACAAAATTTATTATAATCAATAACAATCTAATCCGGAGCTCCGATAAATAATTGAAATAAATAATAACACGCGTGAATTTAGTTAAGGCTCTTATAGCTATTAGTAATTTGACTTTTATGCAGTGGAAGCTGAAGATTTTTAATAGTCTTTAATAAATGGAAACGATCCGACCTTGATTCCGCAAAGATGGCGATGTCCTGCAGTCCACACAAACGCACCTTCTGAAGACGACGGCGACTCCCGGCTTCAATATTCAGCGAGTGAATGTTGACCAGTATGAAAGGTATATCACTGCATAAGCTTGCAGTGTAATATACATACAGGGTATTTCGACAAATAACAGTGAAGACGTCTCTACACTGGATGATCCGCAAAAGCCTGGATCTAAGTTGACCAGAAGGCGGAAATAGCGATTAGTTTTTGATGGCACGGGAATTCGGTTGTTACTGACTGATAGCGGGGATAGTAGCGACGAGTGATCCGAGCGTAGCGTAGAAACAAAGGCAGAGCGTCGAAAGGTCGATGGCGGATTAATAAAAATACATAATAATAGCAAGCACTTATCAAAGAGGAAAAAAAGGAGAAAAAAACAACAGTAGAACTCGGAGCCTCCTGGCTCCTACATACACCAATCCGGTCTTATTATTATTATTATTTAAATTCAGGGTCCGTGGGATGGGTCGATGATTTCCCCCTCCACCGTACCGAAACCGAAGTTTATTGTGAGATTCTCTCCCCTGTTTCCACCTTATAGGTTCTGGAGGCAATCCAACTCCTCCACCAGACTGAGAATTCCCCCCACAAGGTCGTCTACCGATACTATCTTCCCTGGGTCAAGGGTCCCAAAGGTTCTGAATCGTTTGGCTTCGAGTGCTGGGCATTCAAAGAGAAGACGAGAGGCGGTTTCTCCCTCTTCTCCGCACATTCTGCACACTGGATCACCTGTTTAGGCTCCAATCCTGTGCAGATGTTTCCTGAAGCACTCGTGCCCAGTCTCCTTTCCCACCAAGAGTATTACTTTCCTCCTCGAGAGATTTAGGGCGGCTGTGCTCCTACGGTGGCAGGATGCGTTCATTACCAGTTTTCCATGTTCCTGTTCTGAGGTGTTATCCCAGAGCCATTTGTGTTCCTTCCTTATCCATTCCCACAAAGCGGTTTTTACCTAGCACTTTGCTATACCCAGGACGGGTTCCGGCCCAACGAATTGCATTGAGGCCCCCCTTCGTGCTAGCTCCGGTCTTACTGGCTATTGATTCCAGGGAGATGAATTTGTGGGTGGTCCCTTAACCTTTCTTCAAAAATAGGACTCAATAGTAGAATGGGTATATTTTACCTTTAAACAGTTTTCGACAAGTAAAGTTTTTTGGAAGAGGAAAAAAAACCCAAAAACGAAAGCTAAAAGAGTGGTAAACGTAGATCACGTTTTTGCTTCCATTTCAAATTTTGGCTTCATAGATGGAATAACAAAGAAATTAGCTTTGGAGATCACAAGGCAAAGGTATCACTAGCCACCTTATATACGATGTTGTTACGAGGCACTTACTCGTGGCGATGACAATACCGGCATCAAGGTTTCCGTAAATACGTACTTTAAAAGGGGGCAGAAGCAAGTTGCTCACAACTTAGTAAGAGATTTCGGAGAAAAATAAATTAATGATAGTGGAACGTTAAAATTATTAATAAGTTATGATGGTCTGAAACTTTTATAAAATTCTAATCATACAGACTGCCTTTCATAGATTACTATTTCATAAAAACGTACATTCGCTCGCCTCGGTAATTGATAGGGTGAGAGCATGGATTGGAAAAGTGATTTATTACATTAATATTCTGAATGAGGCTAGATCCCATCCTGAGAATTTTGACACAACCATTCTCCCCTACGGCAAGTAGTTCATTTTCTATGATGTAATTAATGTGTCAAATAAATTACCTCTCTCGCCTCCCATTTACACCCTGCCATTGTGAAGTAGCGATTATTTGAAATTTGAAGAAAAAAAGAACTAGTTACCTACATAATTATTGTAGGATAGTGTGGTTAACGTCAACATTTTCAGGATAAAATCTATATTCATTTGAGATATAGAAAAAAGTTGGTATGCACACCTCATTTCTTGTTTTTAATGTACAGATGATTAGGTAGTATGAAAAAAAAAAATTATTGAAACCTAAGATACTCAAGAAAAAAAACCCTTTAAGCACACTTTCTCCAAAAACTTAAACGAGTTTAAGCTCTAAAAGATTGGAAATCAACGAAGGTGATCATCGACTCTCACGTCTTTCACCAGAGCACTTTAGCGAATGCTCGCACGACATTGCATGCTCATCACGGGTGGCATCGATCGATGCCACCTCCAAATAATGGACTTCGAGACCGAATTCTTTCACAGTTCATTATAGATAGCTTCTAATGACCAAATAAGACCATCATTATCAAATTTCAAGGTTAGAAAAAAAAATCCGTTGGGAGTGGGGACTCAGAAAAATGGCTACGCATTGAATGTGTTAAACGATTTTGGGTTGGTGAAAGACGCCAAGGTTTATACCTCGACATTATAGTTTATAGAGTTTGGCTAAGCTCCGTTAAATAGGTTTCTAATAAAAGTGGGCCTTATTGAGCTAAGGATTGTGCTATTAGTATGGGAAGGTTAAAAACTTCACCCTACTTCCATAGTTCTGCTCCCTTGCATTAGGCAATGAATTCGTGTGGCCTATCATAGGCTTTCAGGCAACTGTGAGCTTCAGTCGTATAATAATTGTAATGATAACTAGATTCATTGCTCGAATAAAAACAATAATAGTTAGTATTGAGTTTTTGGAGTATAACATTACTTAGTTTTATTACATTTTTTACAACAACTTAGTAATCACTTGATGAGTACACCAAAAGGTCCATGGAATTATCAAGGTTTGATCAAGACCATAATAATGAGATGAGATACTAAAACAATTATTCTGGATGGTGTTTATTATCATTCGTCCAACATTTTGTTCCATCAGTGACTTATCAAACAAATTACGAAATATCATGAATCAATAATCGATTCCAGGATCCTTTGATTTCACAGAGCTTCCTTATTTTTACTTCATGTAGCATTTCGTGATGGTTAGCGATTTCTTGCGTTACCAAAGACGAAAACAATTAAATTTTCCCAAATTCTTCGAGCAGCAACTCTGATCGAATAATCGTAATAGCATCAGTAGATAACTTCACAGTTTGCGATCCTTCGTTTAAGGTAGGTACATAGCTCAGTTACGAGCAACGTGGTTGACTCAAAATCATCATTCTTCGCAAGAAATCACAGCTGAGTTCCATGAGCCACAGACGACTGCCTTCACTTTGATATCTCCTGGAACGGTAAGTTTCTTCATTGCACTTACGAACTCCTCATCACCAAGCCCAAGCTGCCCATATTTGTTCCAGCCGCAACCCCACAGCTCTCCATTATCTAAAGTAACGAAGCAAGATAGGACAATACAGTGACACCAAATAGGTACTAGAGAAGTATTAGCAAACACAATATTATCTCATGTAATAGGTATAGTATTATATCATGGCTGGTGTATGGCGATGAATGTACTATGTTATGTACCTACTGAATGTGAGAGGAATGTTAAAAGTAAACTCCTTCAGCGTGGTTTATCATTTTCAATAGTGAACCTTTGTAATCGACCAACTAAAGAAAAGTTAAGTTGAAAGTTATTCCCTCAAAAGTTGTAGGTTTACGTTTCAAGATGCATAGGTATACACTGCCGTACTAAGAACAGGTCCCGTATCTGACCAAAACCTACTTTTGGGAAAATACTTCTCTAGGTTTTGAGTAGAAATTTCCTGATATTAGCTATATTTTACGTTGTCTCGAGCTCCGAAAGCACTCATTCCAAAGCCAATTTCTCGCTGAATCGCGTAATGTGGCTGGAAAAACATTATTTTGGTCAGAAAATTGAAAAAAAAAAAAAAAAGATTTAGAACATATATATACTAGGCGATTTCCTCGTATCTGGTGCACATACGAGTTTTTGTTTAGCAATAAGATTGATACGTTTTTTTTCTAATAAAAAATTAGTACCGCTCTACGTGGTGAAAAAAATATTCTGTCGTAGATGCAGGATACCAGAAGAAAAAATCGTGGTTGCCAACTTTCGAAAACCGTATCTGATCTGACAAGAGAACATACATTCGTATGATCAAAATACAGGGAAGAAAAATCTTATCTGCCACAGATTCCGAAATCGTATCAGACGCCACGAGTCCTAAAATACTAAGAAATCAATTCTTATCTGGAGTGTCCCAATTTGTATGTACCATAATACTAATAAAATAATTGTATCTGACGCCCAGATGCGGGGTTTTGCTCTAGAAAAGGCCAGTTACGGGATTTTCATTAGTAAATCGAACCAAAGCGTAGCTAATGCGATAATTGTAAGCCGTTTTTGAAGCATTTCCCGTTGAGATCCGACTTCAAAACTAGCAAAATCGAAAGAAACCACCCTCCTAAAGGGTGCGGTGCGGTACCTACCATTAACTCAATGTAGCCAAAAATGCAGATACCGTAAAACGGGGTAATAAGGGTCAAATTTACACTTTACCTCAAATTTTTTAACAATAAACAATGATTTAAAAAATTTCTTTTTGTTTTCCCCTCAGAGTCTTGGGCTGTAGAGTAGAATCCATAACCTAACTTTTGACCCCCATGAATGGTGGGGGATATATATATTTGTTTTACAGTATGACCCTTATTACCCATTAGTTGGGGTTATAAGGGTCACACACGTGTTTTCAGAAGAAAACCTAGATAACGCATTTCCTGTGCAACAAGGGTCAATCATTCAAGTTTAAAAAAAACGGAAAGTTGTTAAAATATTTATTTTCAGTCAGTAAGTTATCAAATCAGGCTCACTAACTCGTAATATGAAGAATAATATATAAAAATAACGCTTTAACGAACAATTGGGTAAAAATCCCAAATGTTTACTTAGAAAATCACAAAAAAGATACCACTATTTTTTTAACTTGACTTTTCGAACACTTGAATTTTTTAAACGGTAACATTTTCAAGGAAATTAAGTTTACAATCCTGATTTTATCGAGAAAATCACAGGAACATTGCTTAAAAATGAATAAAAATCTCGACTTGAAGCATTATAAAAAAATTAGGGATAAATCCCTGTTTTTACTGTATAATAAAATCACAAAAAAAAAAGGCGTAAAGTACCTACTACTAAGTTGTCTTACAACATTTTAAAAACACTAAAAAGGGATGAAGTTCAAGCTTCAAATGAAAACCGCCCCCTAACTTCGGAAACTACTTTAAGAACTTTCTCGATTTGATCAAAGGAAATATTTTCAATGTCAGGCATAGTGGGAAACACATATTTTTCGTCTGACCCTTTATAATTGGCATGTTGAAGTATGTGATGATGCTGAGGCTTGTTGACCCTTATTACCCGGCAATCTTTGAACCACAGTCCACAAGCACTATACAAAATGATTTAGGTAACATGTTACTAGTAAACACTAATAATTTTTCGAAATTGTCACCTTAGAAGTACTTAGAAGCTACGGAAAAATTGACTACATATTACAGCGGGAAACCATGGAGATACAAACGAAGTTTTACAACCTTCAGAAATTATTGGTAACAACAGTGACGTTAACGTCGATGGTGAAACAGGGTGACCAATGTTGAAAAACAAAAAACTTCATGAATCCATGTCTACCATTACTGACGAATCAAATACTGTTAGTTTCATTCTCCCAAATCTGTCTTGTGGCGCCCAAATTCAAAATTACGTCAGAGTAGAAGTTTTGGCCCTTATTACCCCGTTTTACGGTACGAGATCTATTCTTAGTACGGCAGTATTGTGTAGGAGCTGGCTTCATGCTCGCCTACGAAATATGGACTGGCCCTCAAGAAGGCATCAAAATGTCAATAAAACTATATCTTGTGTCAATAATCAGGTGAATCCTAAATTCTGACAAGTATGGATTGGTTAAAAAACACGTGAAGTATTAACAATCGAAAACCTGATTAACAATCCTTAGGCAAGCTTGATTAGGTGTATAATATTATATTATGTATATATAATCAGGAATAAGAATAGAGTTTTGTTTGTCATTGATAGCTATATCATTTCAATATTGAATGAGACCAGCCGAAATAGGAACAAAATAAAACATGTTAAATATCATCTAACAAATTACGACGAACAGCTAGCTGATGCAATTTCGATAGAATTCCCTTTCCAAGAACTTTTGTGTCATGTAGGCGGATTTACTTCATTCGGAAGGTTCCTACTTCTATATAGTTACCAACACGTAGATAATTATACGTTAGAAACCTCAGGTCCAAGTGCGTCATAGCACATATATTAAAACGGAAGTTAGTGAAGAACGTTGTCTATTCCACAAAAAATAAAGAGTTACAATGTACAAGTAATATCGATTTCGGCGGTTAGTTCATCGTTATTAACAAACCAAATGATATATTGAACCCCATTAATCGAGAGAAAGGAAGGGGCGGGGAGATGAAATGAAATGAAAAAAGAGTATTCCTTCAATGAAGTATGAAGAATATCACAAGCACGTGATAGGTGAAAAACTTAAATAGACAGTTTACATAACCAAAGTACAGGAACAATCCCTGTTACGACGCTCGTAAACACTTGTCACTTCCTAGTCTATAAAACTACCAGAACATACTCAAGTTTTTTTTTTCTCTCTGTATGCGTTTGGTGTGATATTTATTTGTTAAATGAGAGAGTGGCTACCTACTAGCCCTTCCCGAAACATGCCTGTGAGTAGGAGTACCTGCTGAGCTTAACCTGCGAGAAGGTCTAGGATTCTGTACATTAAATTAATTTTTTAGTGTTTTGAAATTCTTGTATATTGTTATAATTCTGACGAAAAGTGGGTTATCCACTTAGTATTCCTGAAAACATGCCCACGATCGAATTGCCTGCTGAGCCTAACCTACAGAAATCTCAGAGTATTTTTGGAAGATAGAAAACTACTAGGGTTGAAGAGAACTCTCATTGAATGGATATGTGCTATATTAAAGTTTTAACTGAGGAAACAAATTCTTAAGAATAATTTTACAGAGCTTAGAGTTAGAGTATTTTTAGTAAGATCTTTATATGCTTGAACTTGGAATATTAATGAATTGCTACAATTTCATATTAAGTAAGGGGAGTGAGTGAGTTTTAAGGAGCCAGTGTTTGGTAAGAGAGGTTGAGGAGAAGTGGAATGAGTGTTTACCGAGCCCAAACTGAGGTCCCTGATCGCCGTTTGTGGTAGGTATTTGTACCCTGAACACTCTTTTTCGCCACTAGTGAGGGTCCAGGATTTCGGAAGGGATGTGGATAGCTCAGTAGTGCAACCTGATGGCCAGAGTATGAACTTCCCACTATTTCCTGCTCCGAGTCATTCTCAGAAACATAGCCGCGAGCACACAAAGATGGTCACGGCAATCACACTCGATTGAATGAGTTCGTGTTGAGTGGGAGGTTGTCTCCAAGGAAACTCATCGAGATGCCCGTCTAGTTATTCATCGATTTCAAGGTTTAAGATTTGTATTATTTATATTTATAACAGTTAATAAGGGTGATAAGTCTACAGACAAGGATATTGCTAAATTTTATAATTACTGTTGAAAAGTCTCTGAATGTCAATAGAACCCACATCTAACAACAAAGAAATATTTAGTTTCTTGCAACTGGTGAAGCTCTCTGGAAGTTGCATTACAGGTGGTGCGTGATGTGACAGAAAAGGTAAGCAGAAATAAATGTGCCTGTTGGTGCTAAACAAACGAGAAGAAATGGAGGGAATGACAGCCTGGGTGGACAGATGAATAGATACAACCAATCAAGTGCAAGCAAAGTGAAAGGGAGGAGGAAGGGTTACTCTAGTACTACTAGTTTTAACAATGTGAAGGGGGTGATTCCAAATGTTTTAGAAATGGACCTATCAATGGAGAAATATATTGAGGGATATCCTCTTTTAAACGTTTACCAGAACAATCACTTTTGACCATTTCGAAATTTTCAGTAAGTATATTCAACATGTACCTAACCTCCTTTTGGGCAAAAATGAATAAATTCTATAAACAAAATCTATCTATAAAATCAAAATTGCTACTACGATTGACTTCCTTGAAATTTTGCACACGTAGACAAACTTACTCTATTTTCTCTAACTTCCTCTTCGTGCTCGTCTATCTTTATTATACGTCATAATATGTAATTAAATACATAATTCTTCAATTAAACAATAATTTTTTTTAGATTTTCTATGAAACCATTAAAATTGTAATGATCCTTTGTATGGTCAGGTTAAAACGCTTAAATTTAAGAAAATATTCCATTAAAAAAGTCATACTAGGCATGATCTAAATATTACGGAATTAAGGAGGTGAGGTATGGTCGGCTGGTAGGTACCTACTATAATAAACAATGCAAATTCATAAAGATATATATATTTTTTAATTTTTTACATAGTACTGAACAATACAAAATTACAGATTTACACGAATGTAAGTTCCTAGAATTTGTTTACATTTACATTTCCATATTTTCTTCTGAATCCTCGGATTCAGTAACGCCCATTTTCTTTACCAACATAATCGAATATTTATTGAAGTTGGCTAATTTGGACAAGTCCTGGTATTTCTTCTGTATCCCTTTTTGCAGTGACAACAGAATGTTCAGCGGCAGAGATCGTGTCCTTACAATCAAATGTTTGACCCATATCAAGTAAAACTCGATAAACTTAGATGAGTCTATTGTGCTTGCAATGAAATCTAGCAGTTTTTCAACATACACTTCTGGTAAGTTCAGGGCGCAGATTTCAACGTCTGATGGCGGCACGCTTTCGACGACTTCTTTTATGAGAGGCTTTTCGTTGAGCCGGAGTGACATCATGATTGCATCGCTGTGGCGTTTCTCTTTTTTTGCACTTCTAATAGTGGCAGGTGTGATGCTCTCATCTAAGAGGTAGGGATCAAACAACGTTCTATTGTCCAAAGAATAAATCAGCAGTCCTTCAGTTGAGGCTACAGCCCAAGCGTGGTTTGTAGGCGAAAACTGAATAGAAAACACTTTGATTTCTGGCTTGAAAGATCGAGCAGCCATATCAGTTTTTTTGGCCCCAGGTAGACTGATTTTGTTTTTACCATCGTCACGCATTTCAACTAAGTCCAAATTTCCAAATTCAGTCATTTTCCGTCTATTAATGAAGTCATCAACAGCATCCAAAGATCTATTTTGGGTCACTTCGTATCGTTTAACAATGAGCTCTTCACTTCGACTGTAGATACAGACATACTTTGAATGTCCGCCAGCGATTATGAAATCTCCGTCAGCCGAATAGCAAATTGAAGTAAAGGCTTTTCCTTGTTGGGATTTCTTGGCAGTGACCAAATCTGTATCAGAACGGCCTGATGCCAAATCATTCTTTCCCTCAATGTAACCCGTTTGACGAGCTGTAGTGGGATCAAAAAATGATATTTGACAATCCAAAGTCGCTACTGCGAATTCCTTTCCATCTGGACGGTATGTTACTGCCAGACAATCAGACCCCAGTCTGATAACTTCGTTCGACATTGAGGAATCAATTGCATTCCATACTCTCACAGTTTTATCCCAACTGGCTGATACCAATTCGGTAGAGGTAAGACCAGGATTGAAGTCCAAAGACACAACAGGGCCTTCGTGTCCAGCTAACACTTCCAAAAGCCGCCCGACTTTCATAGACCATAAATAAACCTCAAATACATCCTGGCCTCCTGCTGCCACAAACTCGCAACTAGAATCAATGGCAAGGCTGGCAAACTGTACAGGCCGGGGAGTCGTTAATGTTTTGAAATTACGATACCTCATCAAATCAAAGGCTCTGACAGTGCCATCAACAGACGCAGATAAAACAAATTTCCTGTTGCGGGCGAATTTTACTGATGTCACCCCTGTTGAATGGTCTTTGAACGTAACAAAACAAAAACCAGTTGTAGTGTTCCATAGTTTGACTTTCCCGTCCTCCCCTCCAGTAGCGATATATTGTCCATCCCCTGAATACTCCAAACAAGATATAGCGGCAGAATGTCCCTGCTGTTTAAGTATATATGACTCACTTTGCCACTCCCAAACTAATAACTGCCCGTGGTTCTCACATCCGAGCCCTATCCAGTCTCCAGTACCGTTAAACGTTATATAACTTATTGAAGTGTCTATAATACTTAGCGAGTGAATCATATTAACTTCAGGGAGTTCATACAACAAGAAAGCGCCATCCGTTCGTCCGTACACTAGAATTTTCGACTTTTTATGGAAAGAGACAGTAGTCACTTTGGCCGAATTCGTTTTAAGGTACTTCTTGACATCCAAGTTATACCTCAAGCGTTCGATTTTAGTTTCTTCATCGTCGCTGTCTTCTTCATTTTCCTCTTCAAGTACTGTGTCTCTCAATTCGCCTTTTAGTAAATCGATTTCATCGTCATCCTCATCGTCCGGACATTTCTTCTTGGATTCTGGAGGCTCATGACGAACTTCGGTGATATCACTAAGTTCCATATTTGCGTGCCATCGATCGATTCTTCCATTGGCACTAATCGACCATGCGTTCAGAGCATTATCCTCAAAGTACACTCCAACTAAGACGTCCCCATGGCCAGTAAACTTGCACATACGAAACTTTTTCGACTTCCTCATAGAATATATTCTTGCAGTGGTGTCTTTAGAGCCACAAATCAAATGAGCCGAATCTGACGTCCAGTCAATACATGTAACATCATCGAACGCTCCATGAAATACTTTTTCAAGCACAAAAGGATTGTACTCACCTAAAAATTTGCCCGGAGCCCTAAAAACGTTTATCGTCCTCCCTTTGGCAAATGCGACGTACCTACCATCGGGGCTGAATTTCACACACCCGATGGGGTATTTGAAGTGGTAACGATAAATCAATGACCGACTGATGAGACTGATTAAATATGCTTCTCCTTGGTCATTAACGGCTATCAAAGTCGTGGAGTCAGGCGAGATTGCAAGTGTGGTGAAATTAAACCGACTTTCTACGGGAATTGCACACGATTTATTGTTCTTCAGATCAAACAATGTGATCCTGTTACCAACCGGACTGATGAGCGTGTTGCCATCTCCAGTGAAAACTAAATCTCCCTTTTTATAGACGGCACCAAAAAGGTTCGAGAACTTGAAAGAAAACTTCATTTTCAACTAGGATATTCAAAATACCGCACGTATTTCAATGCGATTCAGCAACAAGAGGAGTACGAATACACAACGAACGTACAACACGTGCACAATAGCCGATTAATGGGTCACTTAAATTCAACCACCGTTTACTGTAGAAAAGTAATCGTGTCTTGTAAACTGCATTCCTGTATAATATATTGATTTGATCGGCAAAAATTACATTTTCCTTAAAACTGCGAACTGAAGACAAATACAAACTGATTACAGTTGATAAGACGAAAGCACGTGGTCACATTCATGTTTCATAAATTTCTGATAAAGACCCAACAAGACGACTGCAAACAGTGCAGTTGTTGAAAAGCGTGGAGGAACCAACTATTTATGATTTCAAATTATGCGCAACGTAGCGGCTGGAAACTGAACTATCAGGAAGCAGGCTCCTAAGAAAACTTCTGAAGGATGTTTTGGTAGCTTCTTAGGATTTTCGTCTATTCAGGGCCGGTATCCAGAAACAGAGGTAAAACTAGTGGCAGCAGCCCTAGGAGGTATAGATGAGGCAGAAGGTATCTACAAAGCGTAACTGAAATACGTCAGGGTCAGGACAGGCTGCCCCTGGTATTAGCAAGTAGTTTTACCTTCTCCAGGCGAAAATTTTTTGTTTCTGGATTTTAAACAATGTTTCACATAAGCTTTGATTTTTTTCAAGTGGCCCTAGCTAATCACATAGCTTACCTCGGCAAACAGCATACGTACCCCAGCAGTCACAGCTGGAGCAGGGGTACCTAGAGTTTGAGAGATAACCTCCATTCTAGTTACACCATATTACCAACTTTCGAAGGGGTAACCCCTGCCACCTGTTTTGGATACCCCGCCTTAGATTGTCACTTAATGTGGATAATAACTACTATCCTAATAGCTACTTATTATTATTCTTTAAGCACATAACGATCATATAGAGATATTTAATGAATTGGGTTTGAATAACAGAAACTTACGTAAAACCACAATAGTATGTCCAGTACTGCAGAAAACTGATTTCACCAAGGGAACCTCCAGGGGAAACTCAACAATGACGGGAAGATAAGCCACGGAAACACCAGTATCCAAACCATCTATTACATAAAATTAACTAATATTAAGTTAATTCCTACCCCACTTTATTTAGTAATAACCTTTAAATGAACCGCATTACATAGTAAATCACAAAATAATGCCATCATATTTTAATGACCAGTATTCCCTAAACAACATGTTTTTTGATTCACAGAACAAAAATCACTTTATTAATTATTTGAAAATGATATAATAATGAATGTCAATCTCAAACAAAAAATTCCTACGCCTTGTTGTCTAATTTTAGAAGGGAAAACAAAATCTTTTATTGAGTAAGTAAGGTAAACATACCTTGTGGTCTAGGGTGGCCAAGTTGTCCAAATTTGTTCCAACCCCAGGCGTAAAGATCACCTTCTGCTGATACCGCACAACTATGCCAACCACCTATAAAAAACATAACCTTAGATCAATCCAGTAACATACTTACATCTGATATCTGATTGAACATTTTTATCATTATCCATGGCAGGCCGGTAATAGTGCCTGAAACTCTTTTCCAATGGAAACCCCGAGCAGTGAGTGAGTGAGTATCTATGGCAGGCTTGCATTGGTCCTAACCTACCTGCATCCTTTTTCTAAAGTTTAAAATCTCTAATAATCTCTACATCAGATATTACAGTGGTATTATAAGTTTTGTAGATGATATAATATCAGAGTTGGATATATGAACTGTGCCCCATCGGTACAAATATATGAGTGATATTAACATTATCTATTTCCAACATAATCTGAACACACAACATAACGCAGGTGTTTTTGCATGTTGGGTTGAGAAAAATAAAGAATCAAAATAGGATTGGTTAACAAAGACATAGTTACCTATTCATTTATTTGTTTTCTCCTATATTATAACATATTGTAAACCTATTTGACAAGCTGTAAACTTGGAAGAGACTCCTGAGTTTCAGCAAATTTGCCATTCGTCAAAGGCGATTATCGATTTTTTTCTGGATATTACGGAATTTCGTCGGGGCTAATGATACCCCGATTTGAGTGGTGTTATCGTAACTCAGTGGCTTTACCTAGTTTTCTATTGGTTGAGAAAAGAAGCACACGCAAAGTAAAGAAAGTGCAGGCTAAAAACAATAGGAATGACTCAAACCTGTCGTACATTTCCTTGACTCTATGTACCTACTTCACCATCAATCTTTCACAATAAACATACCTATGTGACCTTCCTATTTTTCACACTACCTATCAATACTTTATGATACGAGAGTGACGCTTATACTTTGAAGATCTGACATTATCGATGGTACCTCAACCACAATCTGTCAGGAATTGTTGTTCCAACTGTGATGTTAAGATTGAAAACAAATGAGGAATACCCACTCTTTTGTTTGGAAAACGTACCTACTTCTAATTAATTTTTAAAGGCAAATATCATTCTGAGAATGTTGGGGATAGGTTTTTTCGAAATCTGCAAAAGAAGGAATTTTGACAAGTAGGTAGCTTGATCACAAAGGGCAAGGGGTCTCGGTCTGTCCAAAGGGAATGTGATGAAGAAATCTCACAGAAAACAAACTCCTTGCATAGGTGAGCACAGTTTATCAAGATATAATCTAAAAAATATGGGGAAATTATGAAAATTACATGTGGATAGGTATCCTCATTCATTCATCGATAGATTTTGAATATTCAAGGCTAGCTTCGTTGTTAATAGACTCTGGACAACGATAACCTTAGTTGACTAAAGGTAAAACAGTTACGACATTCCAATTGCTTGATTGCTAAAGAACTCATGAAAACCAAAGCGCAAATAACAAAAAAGAATCTGAGACTTTATGGGTGTTATGGAAAGTGGGAGGGGAGGGGTAATTTATTACCCCTGTTGCCATTTATCCATGCTAAAACTATAATTCCATGGAGTTTCCCTGTATAATCGATTCTACAGCGTGACCCGCTCTGATACTGATTTTGTCAAACGCATTTTGGTGTTATTCACAACTCCGATTAATCAAGGAGATTACACTGAAATCTGAGATTTCAAGATCTGCCGGCCGGGAAAGACATAACTTACCTGCTGCAATAGAAATACATTTGATTCCAGCAAGACCTTGAACTTCAGTGAGCTCATGGGTTGTGTCGACGTTATCATTACCCAACTGTCCGCGTCTGAAAAAAATGAAGGGCATGCTATTGGTAACAAAACATTCATAGGAAGAGTAAAATTACCCACAAACGTGCAGGCGAGAGGGATCCTCAAGGCTGCACACTCCAGGCCTTCATGTGAGTGTCGTGGCCTCGAGGTCATGGAAATGCCTGTACAGTCCATGGAAGTATGTTGTCAAATTATCGGGATAAGGGTAAAAAACGAATAAAAGTCCTTATCGCCGAGCTTTCGGTTTATATAAAACCATCTTCAGGCATCAAGGATCTTTCACGGTGTCTAAATATAGGACACGGTCATGGATTTAGAAGTCAATTGTCATATATAACAAAAACAAGAAATGGTTGCAGCTGAGCATACAGAACTAGGAGTTTAGTTCTCTATGCTTGCCAGCAGTGTGTTTTTTCAAAGTTTTTTCAATTTTTTACAATTTTAGCCTCTAGTTTTTTGAGTCCTGTTCATGTGCCAACCCTTGTCAGCCTCAGCTGCAACCATTTCTTGTTTTTGTTATATGACAATTGACTTCTAAATCCATGACCGTGTCCTATATTTCGACACCGTGAAAGATCCTTGAGCCCTGAAGATGGTTTTATATAAACCGAAAGCTTGGCGATAAGGACTTTTATTCGTTTTTTGACCCTTATCCTGATAATTTGACAACAGACATATTGTGGGTCGATAATCTCTTTCTCTGTCCATGGAAGTAGGAGCAAAAAACTTTCCAAGTTCCTCTTAGGCCTGGACTGTACAGGGTGATCCCCCTACGTGTGTGTCAATACCTCCAGACTGCTTTGAGTTTTGGAGTGGATATACGTCAGTTTGGTAGTTAGTTTAAAGTTTCATAATTCAATTCATAATTTCTATGGTGTCGGATCACAAGATTTTTGGAACAGTTCATTAACATTTATGAAAATTCCGAGAGCAGATTTCATGAGGAAATTTACACTGTATACACTTTTCTTCCTTGTCATAATACACTTTTTTGCAATTATTGCAACTCAAGTTGTCCCCAACAAAAGATTGTCATCTGACAATGACATATTCGTGTCTTGTCACAAACTGAAGGAAATATCCTCAGCGTGTGTGGGCATGGGCCATTCAGGCCATATCTTAAAGCCTGCATATTGAGTCTAGTTCTAAAGGATCAACCTGCACACTTGTGGATGCCTTTAACTCACAATGACTTCACCTAAATTCTTTGAGCTATTTTGGAGCAAAAATCAAAAATATTTTTCCAAAATCCGGATAACAAATATTATAGGCTGTGCTTTTATAGTTGGTTTTAAGGGGTATTTCTTCAACTGTCGGCAATAAACAAGTACAAACGTAACATATTAGCAATAATGCCAAATTTTGATGACATTTTCAAGGATTTTTGAAGTGCTCCCAGCTTACCTTGCTCAGAACTTATGCCTTTGATAATTTTTTCAGGAACTATGCAGGTTAAATCTTGTCTTGGATGTATTTCGTTGCTGTCATACCACAGTAGTTCAATAGAGCCAACAGAAGGATAACAAATGTATACATTCAATTTTTCTCTAATTCTACAATTCTATGTTACAATAACTGAGGAAGCTATACTGCTCATAGAACTTAGCCAAATATTTTACTCAACTGTATCCGAACGCATAAAATAAACAAATTAATTGAACATGACAGATAAGAGAAGTTAGTTAGGAAGGCAATTGATAAATCTAAGCAAATTACATCCAGCATAGCGCCAAGCAATTACACTGAGACACTCACAAAGCTGTTCCCCACGTCATGACCTGTCCAGTAGAAGTGAGTAGGATGCCATGTTCGTGACCACATTCCAAATCTACAATGGTGCCAAACTTTGGGAGCATAACAAGGGGCTCAGACGGGAGGGTATAGGCCCGGCCATCATCCATCAAGGCTACCACCATTGTCAAACCAACAGACAATTTAACCACTTTAAGTTCAAGACCTTCCACTGCAAAATTTAGAAACAAATTATATACAAAACTTGAGTTTTCACAGTCATCAAAACCCTTCTGTCCATCTCAAATGGTTATTCAAGTTCGTGTTTCAGACAATTAAATTTGTATAGCAGTTACACAATACCACAGTTATAACCAAAATTATGCTAAACTCTGGCAGTAACAGCTTTCATTGTAATTAATAGTGTAAACTTTGTGATGTAACAGGAGGAACGCAAGAGACCCTTCTTCATGCTATACCTGGGAACCTATTAAGTACGTAGGTAGGTACCTATCTTTTAGAAGTGATTAGAAACATATGTCATAAAAAATATTATTTTTTTAAACTATTCTATTTGATCAACTGGAATTGAGTGTAGAAACACGTAACAAATACTTCAGACAAGAATGTACTAGGTAGATATTAGTGAAACGCAGTTCATTCTTACAAGGAGGATTATTTTTATTTGTCAAAAGTTTCGCTTTTCCAGCTACTAACCCTCAGATAAAGGAAGAAGTGCCTTGAGATTCCTCCATTTCTCTGATGAATAATTATACTCCCAGGCTTGCCCATCTGTTGTGATACAAAAAAACTTATCGCGGGAGCATGTGACCTACAAAATATGAGTACCTATCAAAGAATGAATTCAATGGTATAGATCCAAACATATAATTCTTAATCATTGTTAATCCTCTGTACTTTTTAGATTTTTTCATCGCATAGAACATCAATGTCCTCATTCTAAATTAATTGACAATAAAATTAGGTAAGAAATGTGTACCTGATGTATATCAGTTCCTGAGAAGGGTAACTGTTCTAATTGGAACATGTTTTTAATACTGTTACCCACAAATCCATTGATGAAAACGGATCCTCCTTCTGAAAATGACAAAACACAGGCTTAAAATTATCCTGAAAGAAATGTGCTCTGCAAATGTTATTTTCATGATCAAGCAATAACAAAACAATGGATGTATCAGCTATACGGTCCGTGTGAATATACAATACGTTTGTTTGCAATGACCATCAAGCCGGTAAGAAACGGTTGGAAACGCGTTTGGGGCGTTCGCAGTGTCCATTTGGGGAAATCTCTGACTAAATAGTATCCATAGTGGTACGTTAGTAGTGACCACCAAACCAGTTTGAACCAAGTTGTGGATTGGTTTGACCGATCAGAGAAATTTCTGCTGACTGATCTGACTTGCGTCTCCGTGGAGCTCACATATAGGGATCCTCCACCGAATAGTCTCGATAGTATCGATTCGGCCTCTTAACACATCGATGCAGTGATAGGAGCTGTTTCAGAGCACCCTGGAGACCTCCCTCGAAAGCATTTCCAAAGGAGCGGTAAAGTAAAGAGCGGTAAGAAAAAGATTTTGTGAGCCGAAGGTCATGGGTTCAAATCCTGCAACATGCTTTTTTTTTTCTTTTTTTTTTCTCCCATAAAACTCCCGAAATATACTTCTAAAACGTCATTCTGACCGGCATGTCCAACTAATCTGCATTTGTACAAAGGGATTGACCACTTGAGGTTATGTATTTATGAGATGCCAACTTGCGAGCATCCAGACCACCAAACTATACACTTAATTTCGACCTACATGTCCACTAATCTGCATTTTTACTAAGGGATTGACTGGAACTTTTTATTTTGGCGCTCAGGTCACTAGATTTCAAAATGAGCAGATCGATGTGTTGAGAGGTTGAATCGATATTATCGAGAATGGCTATTCGATGGCAGTATATAAGAGTGGGGGATCCCTATATGTGAGCTCTACGGAGACGCAAGTACTGATCTGACGGTTTGCCCCCCACCACACCGCGACTCGAAGTAGCCAATCAAATCATTCCTTTGTGAGATGTGGGTTTCCCATCGGACCATCCTGCGGTCCGGGGTCCCCCACCATATCAACCTGTTAGGTCCGAGCGTGTGGTGCTGCCGGAAGACCTGACAATCTGAAGACCTTCTGGAGCCATTGAAGAATGGAGAACGCAGAAGGTAAACACAGAATACCGTATACTGGCGGGAAACCTTCGGTTTGAGCTGGGAATGACGGATTGTGTATGGAGAACGCATTCTGAGGCGGGAGAGCGAAGAGGGGAACTTCGTTGCACTCCTCACCTCCTGCAGCAGAATCGTGAATGGGCCGCTTAAAGATGAAATGTTGATCACTTCTTGGTCGGAAAGTATAGAAATTTTGTAAAAACGCTCTTACTCACTTTTAATAAGAGTGCACCTACCCCAAAAATTACTGAATGAGTCCAACTCCAGCAAGTAGCAAAACATACCTCTCGACCACTAAGCTTAATTTTCCAGTTCAGACATGATAGGGCTCCATATTTTCCATTCACTAACCAAAGTTACGCCTCAGTTCGCTTCACACACAGAGGAACTTGGGAGTTCAGGGATAATACGCACCAGTTCCATAAGTTTCCTCTAACAAGGAAAAGTACGAATTGAAGCTAGAGCTTAGATAGAGCTTCCGAATAAAGTAGGCTTGCAGATTATACAACATTTAAATGTTCTCATTATCGAGGACACTTGGAGACTAAAAAAAGCTACATGAGTGCCACCCGCCCGAGCCATAGCTCGTGGATATTCCATGTAAAGCCGCCCATATCCAACCACAGCAACCTAAAGGAAACAACAATTCGGAAATTATCTAGAATGTCTCATTATACAAAGTGTATCCCACCAACCTAACATTTATGAAAAGAATGCTGAGAATTTCTAGAAAATTAAGAGCAGAATTTACTCACTTTCAACCAAGACAATGTGATTCCAAGCAAATGCAAGATGAGTCACATTCCTCCTTAGAGAACACTGGAAATTACGAATTGATTGTTGTTTAGGTACTGGAGTTTCTTCAGCAAGGATCACTCCGTCTAGCTGTCCGAAAGAATTGAACCCACAAACGATCATATTCTAATCATTTACCATAGCTAGATGAAGCTACAAATATATGCGGAACATGACACGAGCCCATTTAAAATTATTTCTCTTCCACAATAATACATAAATTTCAAGATGAAATTTTAATCAGACCGCCAAGCTAAACAAATCCTTATCATTTTATCAGCATTTCAAGCGCTCCATGGCGATAAGAAGGTTACCGAGATCCATGCACTGAATAGTGGGCTATGGAGTGTTGGAGTGGAGCATGAACCTAGGAGGGGAATGGACTTGACATTGATTTTACGACTACTCATGATATCATTATTACAATTACTATTACATGTCTTTCTTATTACAAGACAAATCTGAGTTGCAGTTCCTACAAACGTTGGTCAACTGAAATAATCATGCATTTTAATTGTTTGCTGTAAAGTTGTCATAGAATCTCAGCTTGCTGAGTTTCTTCAAAGTTAGATTTACTTTATGAAAACAACGCCAAGGCCGTTTTGGTGTTGGGAGGTCGAAATAGCGAGAAAAAAACTTCGTCTGAAGGTTAAAGAGGAATAATATTGTGGCTAGGAATATAAAAATCTGAGTCGTCAACTAGATTCGTGCCTAACTAGAGGTTAAAATAGAATTTACTTAAGATAGCAAAGGCACAATTGGCTGGAAAATCACAAAATTTCAAATCAATTCTCACATTACTATCTTTTTGCGACTCGGCTCGTTGTTAACAGCAGGAAATGCATTGATCATTTTTGTAATGAAAATTATACTCAATATCAGTGGTTGTCAAGCTGTACAAGACGAGGTAAGCTATTTTTTTCCATATAGGTGCTCATTCGTATTTTATTCTGTTGTGAGAAAACTGATCACCGTTGGTTATAAAGGAACCACGCTCTTGTGACCGCAACTTTTATGACATTTCATAATTGATTAATGAGCCTAATGAGGGCACCCATTGGTCTAAAAAAGTTGCGTTTCTTATTTTTAAATTCAACTAGAACATTCTGAGTTTCCTCACCGCCTGCACTTTTCTATGATATAAGTAGATACCTACCTAACTGCTTTTTATGATTTTTCAAAGTTTCAGTAGAGTGTGACGTCACACTATATAGAAGGTGGGGTGTGTCCCATAATGAAGTAGCTTTCTGTAAAAACTTTAAAAAATCATACCCAGGGTGGTCCCCAAATGGAAATTTCTAATTTCCTTGACAGAACTTCAGATTTCCCTGACAAAAAATATCAAATTCAAATTTTTTGGTTTGTTTTTTTGTCATTTTAATGTACCTTTAATGCTTCTAAAACGAAAATCGTGTGATTTAAAGAAGATAAAAGCAGACTAATTATATGTAGGTAGTCTACTTAAATTCAACTATTTCATTGCCCTCGAAGTGGTCAAATATCATAACAATTGAGGAGCTGACATGGAAAACCAGTTAAGTCCAAAAATCAAATTTCATAGGAACTCCCTCTGAACTCTTTGTAGTGGATTTATATATGTTCTACTTGGTGTAGGTAGACCAAGTGGGACGTTGTGAAAAGTACCCATGTCTTGGTTATGCGGGTTATTCCCTGCATTATTTCCGAAGGAAATGTGAGCGAAATTGTCAAGGACATTTTGCTGGGTGGTTGAAACTCGTGGTTCGTTCGTTGGTAGGCCGCGAGGGGCGCCAGGTTCGGTTCGAGCTGTTTGGAAATGCGTATTCGGGTGTTGAACCGTTGTGTAATATTCCGGTCCTAGATTTACATCTGTAGGAGGGACGGAATGTGTTTGATTGAAGTACTGGAAAGTACCTTTTGGTCCGTGCGGTGTACGCAGGATAGGAGTGTGTTTAACACTCGGATCGTCGGTGCGATCGTGAGATGAATATTTAGTATATTCATGGGTAGAATCGTAAGAACTACCTTCTGAGAGATTCTGAAAAGAATCCTCGACCCCTCGCGTGTGTACGGGAGTAGCTAACAAACTTTTTGAGGGTTTATTAGGCAAAGCTGCGATCTCGTCGAGAGGTTCGAGCTTTGGGCGCGGAGCTGGCCCGAGTAGTTTGTCACTGCGTTTTGAGTGAGAATCGAGTTTCGGATAAGGAGCTGGAGCGGGGCCGATGCCCGTTCCATCGCCAAGCTCTTCTTCCTCGAACCCGAGGAAATAAGAGGGGCTTTGCTCCATCGCGATCTCCGAGTGTGTTTACTCGATAGAAAAATACCTTTCCGTTCGGATGAAGGATTTATGTAGAGGAGGGACTCGCTCGACAAAGCTCTCTCCCAGCTTGATGTCGGGGTCCTCTCCGAGCCTTTAAAAAGGCTTCCTTGGACGGTAAATTGAAGCGTATGAGCTGTGCAATTTCCCGGCGTGCCCCTCGGACAATCAAGAGCCGAAAGCTGCGAGATTCGGGCGACACGGCTAAGGTCTCCCTGCGGACGCGACGTTTTAGACGAAGTCTTAAACGTGCCGGGTGGGACCCTGACTGGAGATCTACGTTGGACAATGAGTAGTGCAATGACTAGACTCGTAGATGCCAAGGCGATCGAGAGAATCTGTGAGGAGAGGAAGATATGCCTTCTTGAGTCTTGAATGCGTGTAGTAACTTCGTCGAGAGATGAGAAGAGACGTCAGCGAGAGCAGAAGGTGGAATGAATACAGAGGGCTCCGTGCGGGGTATTTATAGGGAGGTGGCCGCCTCCTGCCGCCCCCTGGTTGGTCCGCTTAATTTCATTAGTTCACCATGTGCGCCCCCCCAAGACGTCGTGTTACTAACGACGACGTGCTCGGGGAAGAACTGGCAGGGAAACACGGAATTTTCTGTACGAGACCCTTGCCAGTTGGGGCGGAGGTTGCTGAGTAACCGGCAGTCCTCGCCTTGGAGGGGACCTCCGGCCCCGTCGGTTGCGACGGGCGTCGGGGTTTGTTTTCCCCCGATCCGCACCTTGTCGACGGGTACCAGACCCGCGAGGGCTGGCCCCGCGGCCGCGGAGGGCTGGTTGCGGGGTGGGTAGGTTGTGGGTGGGCAGTCTGGCAGAGCGTGGTCACCCAACTCTCACCGAATTTGTTGGAGGGGACGCGCCCTCTGGCGGATTTTCGGAGATTGTCCTCCTGTTTGTCCAAAATTGTGCTTTGTGCCAACGTTTCATTGTCATCCATAGTATAAGCTGGTTTAATTTGCTGTTTGGGAACTTTTTTAAATTGTTCACCAATTCGCACTGTGACAGAAACTTTATCTCGTTTTATCACTTTGAAAGGCCCTGTGTATGGGCATTGCAATGTAGACAATTGAGTCGGCACTCTTATGTAGACGTATGAACATGTATCCAAGTTTTTGGGCATATTCACAGCGTATTTGGTGTTATTATGCTTTATTTGGGTGGAGCGGAAAAATGTTGGTTCAGAAATATTCGTTGATGTAACGAATATATCCCCTGGAAGGGGTACATCTATCCCGTAGACTTTTTGGAAAGCCGTTGTTTCCGTCGCTGGGTCCACCGCTGTACGCATTGCTAGTAGTAATTTAGGTAGTGCGTCGAACCAATTTTCGTTTTGAGCTTTGATCGCTTCTTTCAGTGATCTGTTTCTACGCTCCACCATGCCGTTTGTCGAAGGTTTGTATGGTAGTGTGTGGGTATGTTTTACCCCTAGACGCTCCATTATTGATTGAAACAGAGCTGATTCGAATTGAGCTCCTTGGTCGCTGGTAATGTATTTGGGAACTCCTTTGGAAGATACCCAAATTTTAATAAATGCGTCAGTTATAGAGGATGTCTCAATATTAGTTAGGGGGACAGCCTCCACCCAACCTGTTGCTCTGTCGACCATCATGAGAAGGTATTGTTTTCGTCCTTTTGCCAATGGTAATGGCCCGGTTATGTCTATGTGGACATGAGAGAATTTCGTGGCCGTTTCGAATTCTGTGTACGGTAGTTTAACAGAGCGAGTGATTTTGGCCCGTTGGCAAGTTTCACATGCTCTTACCCAGTTTGAGACGTCTGTGCGTAGTCCGTGCCAGAAATACCTCTGTTTCACCTTGTATACTGTAGAGTGTATACCTGGGTGACACAAATTGTGTATTTGGCTGATTATATCGTGTCTCATGTCTTTCGGTATGTAAGGCCTGGGGTGTCCTAAGTCTAGGTTACACCATAGCTCTCCTTGTGGAAACTCAACTTTTGAAAGTTTCCGTGTGTCCTCTGACGTGGGAGGAGATTTCTCTTGTGCTTCCAGTACGTGGAGTAAAAGGTTGCACTCGACTGCGGCCGTTACTTTCGAAATTTCGGCTCCTGCCGGACCTTCGTCTGTCTGAGTTGAAATTGACTTGGTTTGAATTTCAACCGGGTCGAACGGTCTGGAGAGCGCGTCTGCCACGACGTTTTGTTCTCCGGGTATGTGTCGAATATCACTTGTCATCTGTGATATGTATGTTAACCACCTTAGTCTCATTTTAGAAAAATGAGCATTTTTCTTCAACATTGTGCCTAGCAGTGGCTTATGGTCTGAGCATAGGTGGAAAGAGCGTCCGTCCAAGTCGTTATGCCAGTGTATGCAAGCTTGATACGCGGCGAACAACTCTTTGTCGAAGGAGGCTTTATTCTTCCATTGTTCAGGAATTTCTTTGCTAAAGAAACCCAATGGTTGGTATGTCTTTGAGCCATCCTTGTTAGTTATTTCTTGCTCCAGAGCTGCTCCGATGTGAGTGTCGGACGCATCGCAGACTATCCTCCATTCCGCTGTAGGGTGAGGATGTGCTATGTTATGCAATGTAGCTTTGATCATTGCTTGTTTTAAGCTATTGAAAGCTTCTTCCCTTGCTGGTGTCCATTCAATCGGAGTTTTGTCATTTTTCTTGTTTGATTGAATGGCGTCGTATAGGGGCTGAGCCATGTGTGCGAATTTACTGGAGCAAGCTCGGTAGAAACCACACATTCCCAAAAATCTGTGTAGGCTTCGTACGTCTATTGGTCGTGGGAACTGTTCAATGGCTTCTATTTTGTCTCTTTTAGGGGTTATCCCGTGTTTTGAGATAGTAAAACCCAGGAAGTCTACGGTGGGTTGAGCAAAAATGCATTTTTCGAACCCTACTCGGAGCCCGTGTTCTCCTAATTTGTCAAAAATTTTTTTGAGGTGTTCCAAATGTTCCTTGTAGGTTTTGGAAGCAACCAAAATGTCATCCAGGTAGACAAACGCGAATTCGAATTTTCGCATTACGTTGTCCATGTAGCGTTGCCAAGTCTGGGCAGCGCCGGCTAACCCCATGCTCATTTTTTTGAATTCGTACAGGCCAAAAGGGGTGATAATGGCTGTTTTATGAGCGTCATCGGGGTGCATCGGGATGTGGTAGTATGCCGATTTTAAATCTATAGTCGAGTAGATTTGTGTATTGTGCAAATTGGCTTGGAAAGAGCGTATGTGAGGTGGAGGATAGGCGTCTTTCTTCGTCTTAGCGTTCAAGAAACGATAATCGCCTGTGATCCTCCACGTCCCGTCTTTTTTCGGCACGCAGTGTAGGGGTGAAGCCCATTCGGAGTCAGACGGGGCGATTATGCCGTCTGTGAGCATTTTTTCGAAAGTGCTTTTTACTTGGGATCTTTTTTCACCCGCCATAGGCCTTGCTCGGAAGTGTACAGGTGAGCCTTCGGTAGTTATACGGTGGTAAACCCCGTTGTCCTTCCACTTGCCCTGGAGCTTGTCCATTTGCCGTTTATAAATTTCGATTATTGAGTTAATGTTCTTGTCCTCAATAATTTGTGTGCTATCTGAGCTTGAGCTGTAGTCCCAGTGAGGAATAGCCGCTTCGATTTGTTCGTCGGAGAATTCCTCTTGTATGACAGCTGCTATTGTTTGGTCGGCATAGCTCTTCATTTTTTGTCTATAAATGTATTTATGTTTGACCCTGATCCCGATGTCCCAGGACTCAAGGAAGGGAATACCTAGGATGGCTAGGTCGACTTTTGTGATCATGAAATCGGTGGTCATGTCACCGAGACCGATGTTGATCGTTGTGTTGGCTCGTCCCAATGTTTCGATTGGGGCGCCGTTTGCAGCTGTGAGCTTGATATTGGTTTTGAGAACCTTCAAACCCAGCTTTTTAGTGACATTTTGGGGCAGAATGTTCACTTCTGCTCCCGTGTCAATGAGGAATTCGGTGCCGTGAAGTCGACACTTGAAAAAGAGCCGTTTAAAATCTTTGGTCTGCCGGCGTATAGGCTCTGCTACACTGGCAGTTACTCGTTTTCCGAGCACTCGTTGTCTGAAGTGGGAACGGTACTTTCGAGTACCGGTTCTGGTGTAGTTTCCTTCGAAACTATTTTATGTTTTGGCTGGCTAATAGCTGCGGCCTTTTTGGTTGACTTCGAGACGGTTGGTTTCCAACCACAGTGCTGCGGATCCGCACACTTACGTGTCTCTGTGCCGAAACGAGTGTGGTTTCGGCAGATGTAGATGTTAGGTTTGTGAGGTTTATACTCAGTTGTTTGTGTAACAGACTTCTTAGGGCTTGAAGTGCTTGTTTTGTTGGTTGACTCGACTCCCCTAATGTTAAGGGAAGGAGTTTCTGATTTATACGCGTGTAGCGTGTCGGCCAGGTCAAGCCGGGCGCTCGTGCTTGCTTGTGCTGCGACGAGACCCCGTGCGTCGTTTGGCAGAGTTTCGATCCACTTTTGTGTGATCAATGCCTCCGAAAAGTACCCAACTGCTTTAGCATACATTTCATGGTACTTAGTGCTGGGTTTTTTGG
This sequence comes from Adelphocoris suturalis, assembly GCA_030762985.1. Lineage (NCBI taxonomy): Eukaryota > Metazoa > Arthropoda > Insecta > Hemiptera > Miridae > Adelphocoris > Adelphocoris suturalis. The sequence goes on along the minus strand of CM061044.1, from coordinate 96,384,692 downwards.
CGAGAGATGATGGATCCTCTAGTGCGAGGAGTCTGTCTTGCATAGACAACCCATATTCTCGAGTTAGGCGTTTCTTAGCCTCGTCGTAAGGTGCGTGGGGTGCCGTGAGATATGCTGAGTCAATAGCTTCTCTCATTTCCTCAGGTACCCACTTGTAAATGGCGGAGAAACACTCGTTTTGTGTTCTCAAATTTTTGCGAATGCAGTACTGATCAAACTCTGCGAGAGCTCGATCAATATTTTCCTTCTGAAAAATAGGTTTCTGATAGTCACCTATTTCCTCCAAAAGTGCTTCAAAGCCACTTTGTGGAGAGGGTTGAAGTGTGAGATGTGGGGCGTAGAGGCCCGGCGGGGGTCGCACGCCCGCAGTGGTTCCCTGAAATCCACTAGCTTCATAAGAGGGAACGTATTGCTCCGTGTTTAGCCTGTTCAAAGGCGGGGTCACCATTTGTAGTGGATTTATATATGTTCTACTTGGTGTAGGTAGACCAAGTGGGACGTTGTGAAAAGTACCCATGTCTTGGTTATGCGGGTTATTCCCTGCATTATTTCCGAAGGAAATGTGAGCGAAATTGTCAAGGACATTTTGCTGGGTGGTTGAAACTCGTGGTTCGTTCGTTGGTAGGCCGCGTTTTTGGCCCGTGCGGTGTACGCAGGATAGGAGTGTGTTTAACACTCGGATCGTCGGTGCGATCGTGAGATGAATATTTAGTATATTCATGGGTAGAATCGTAAGAACTACCTTCCGAGAGATTCTGAAAAGAATCCTCGACCCCTTGCGTGTGTACGGGAGTAGCTAACAAACTTTTTGAGGGTTTATTAGGTAAAGCTGCGATCTCGTCGAGAGGTTCGAGCTTTGGGCGCGGAGCTGGCCCGAGTAGTTTGTCACTGCGTTTTGAGTGAGAATCGAGTTTCGGATAAGGAGCTGGAGCGGGGCCGATGCCCGTTCCATCGCCAAGCTCTTCTTCCTCGAACCCGAGGAAATAAGAGAGGCTTCGCTCCATCGCGATCTCCGAGTGTGTTTACTCGATAGAAAAATACCTTTCCGTTCGGATGAAGGATTTATGTAGAGGAGGGACTCGCTCGACAAAGCTCTCTCCCAGCTTGATGTCGGGGTCCTCTCCGAGCCTTTAAAAAGGCTTCCTTGGACGGTAAATTGGAGCGTATGAGCTGTGCAATTTCCCGGCGTGCCCCTCGGACAATCAAGAGCCGAAAGCTGCGAGATTCGGGCGACACGGCTAAGGTCTCCCTGCGGACGCGACGTTTTAGACGAAGTCTTAAACGTGCCGGGTGGGACCCTGACTGGAGATCTACATTGGGCAATAAGTAGTGCAATGACTAGACTCGTAGATGCCAAGAAGATCGAGAGAATCTGTGAGGAGAGGAAGATATGCCTTCTTGAGTCTTGAATGCGTGTAGTAACTTCGTCGAGAGATGAGAAGAGACGTCAGCGAGAGCAGAAGGTGGAATGAATACGGAGGGCTCCGTGCGGGGTATTTATAGGGAGGTGGCCGCCTCCTGCCGCCCCCTGGTTGGTCCGCTTAATTTCATTAGTTCACCATGTGTTTCCTTATTGGCTCGCACAGTGTTTTCTCAGAATCTGTAAATATGATAGCTGAGTTGGTTTGCCAGTCTTGCCCTTGCATTTCGTAGAGGTCGATTGATCATTTCCTTGGGCTGTTGTTTTCAAGACAACTTTCGTGAGTTGTCCTGACGAACCCTTCTCCTGCAGTGGGTGTTTGGCTTGTTGCTTATTTGTGAATATTTCGTTCGTGAGTGAATATTTCGCATATTCTCTCGGGCGAAATATGTTATTTTGCTGAGTTGTAACTCGACGTCTTTTATATGTAATTGTGTCGTGAGTACCTCTTTTTGGTAGCCCTGAAAAGGGTTGTTGAAATGCTGTGGTGGAATTCACCACACTAACGGGATGACCTATGGCCGTTGGCGTACCTAACTGTTTACTTGCACTTCGACGAAAAAAAAATGTTCTTTCGATTTTTGGACTTAACTGCTTTTCCATGTCAACTCCTCAATTTAACCTAAATGTAATAAGATAATTTACAAAAATTCACCCATACGATCATGCTGCATGACTTTCTATTTAATATTTTATGGTCTCTCAATTTCTGATCTGAAGCTGTTAAAGTAGGTACAAATTTTAATCATTTGAGTTTAATTTTTTTTTCCCCCTTACATGGATTTCTTAGCTCTGGGGATAATTCAAAATTTTCGTCCGACAGCAAAAAATGTCACGCTTTTTTTCACCTACTACTAATTGTTGCCAGAGACAGTATAACTTCCTGATTTCCCATCCCACCAAAATCGTTCGTTGGAAAATTGCTCTGTGAATTTATAACACATGACTCCACATTCCAATGGGCCAATTTCCCCCTCCTTAACCCTCCTGAGAAGTCCTAGCTTATACATACAAACTAGTTTTTGAACTCTTACTGGATCAATCCACTACTCTGCTGTTTTTTTTTTTTTTTCCTAGTTCAATACTCTGTTCATTTTTCTCACAAATTGTATTTTAGGTAATAGGTAGTTACCAGGGAAGCCAATGGCACATCCATTCCTTTTTTATATGCATGTAGCGTTTCTACTTTTGAACAATTTAACCACCACTCTTGATAATTATTTTTGTCATTTGTATAACTCATCTATGAAATAATATGTACCTAGGTAGAATGATAAAGTACGCTATTGTTGTTTGAATGTAAAGGAGTTATACCTGAAAACGCTTCAAATTATTTCACCAAGTTTTCATTTAAAAAATTCCCTGACATTTGGTAGTTTTTGCGAAATTTCCTGACTTTTCCCGACGCAAAGAATTCCCAGACAATTCCAGGTTTTCCCTAACTTTTCCAGTTGGGGGCCGCCCTGATACCTTTATAGAAAACTAGGCACTTGTCCTAATATGGTGTGGTTGGTGTATTTATTCTTAGAATATCATGATTTTATTTTATTTTTAATATATAGGTACATATATATATATATATATATATATATATATATATAAATATATGTATATATATATATATATATATATATATATATCTGTACCTTGGTACAACACCGTACTATGTCAAAAAACGCCATTCTGAGAAAATCGCGTTTGAAGTTTTGATCAAAAATGTGACCTTACGGTGTGCGGCTGTCCAAAGTTCTACTGACAAAGTAACTACTGCAAATAAATTACCATTAATCCCTGTTCCTAAGACATTTTTCTCATGATTTTCTGACCCTCATTTTTCCGGGAAAACTTGACATAGTATTTTGTTGCTCTCTGCACATTGAGGGATATCTGACTTAGTATACAACTGAAATATTTGAAAAACTGTTGTTTTGTGTAAAATCTCGTCGAAAACTATAGTAGGAACTAAACATAACATTGACTTTATCCAAAAAAAAAAAATCTCAAAATTCTGAATATTAATGTAAGAATGTGCAGCTATTAACAGTAAAAAGTATATAAACTGAAAAGCGAACACGCAGGATAAGTGAAAAATGTCGGTCGGACTTGAAAAATGAATACAGTAATAATTGGCTGTATCGTATTTTGTTAACACAGCTATAATATCTGCCAATGGTTAACTGGAGTGACATAATATTACTTTACACTAAAAAATAGGCCACTGACGCACCCAATTATGGGTGCTACGAAATACTATGTCGAGTTCGTATCTTGTTGAACTCACATTGAACACATATTTATCACCCCAACGACCAATATTACTGGTGGAAAAAATCCTATCTCTATATAGTACCTTGTTGCAGTAATATTTTTCACATCTGGCGACTGACATAGTATTGGCCATTCAAGTTTCCTTGTTAAGTAGTAACAATGCGACATTGATTGTTCGCGGTACTGAAAGATGACACTTGGACCTTTCATTTGAAGGCATAAACCAATTTTCGCTAAAAATTGACATAGTATGGTGTTGCACCAAGGCCCAGATATATATATATATTTTTTTGCTCATTGCTCGATAGGCCCAGCTTTATGCGAATTCCCAGGTTAGGAGACCACGCTCTGCCACTGTTTAGGATCCTTACTCACCGCAAGAACACTCTAAAGGCCGGGACACACATATCCGCGCCGTGTCCGCACCGCATGACGGCCGTGTGTTGGACTACACACGGGGAAGAAGTTATAAGAAGGGAGTTTACAAGGAAGTCCACACCTATCCGCACCGTCACACAGTGGAGCGAGTGATAGGGTAAGCCGGACATTCAATAATATCTCCGTTTCTACTTGTCCTAGAATTCTGCTTCAGGTATCATTTTAAAGCAAATCGAATACTCTATTGAACCACATGATCAGCACTTTTTTAAGCAATTCGCCAGTGGCGATATAACGTGTAGAACAACGTTTAAATGTGTACATACATATTATGTATCACTTGCTAAATAGAGAATTGTAATTTTTAAACACATAATAAAAACACATGTTTTATAAATTTTTATTTTTACTTTCCTTACCCCTAAGGGTAAGGGAAGTATTGTAATTTGCCAAAAAAATCGAAATTCGAATTGTTATCAAATCTTTACGTTTTGAGATCTCCTGAGTCAAAAGCAACCATTTTTGCTAATTGGTGTGTGTGTGTGTGTGTGTACCCAAATTTTTTTAGTAAATTGAAGTTCACAAATGCAAAACTAAAACTATAAAAAAATATCAACAAGCATTTTCCGATTTGATTTTTTTTTTTTTTTTCCAACAAAACTGAACTCCTCATTAGAACACTTTTCCGTTTTTGTATTTCTGAATAATGCTCGAATGATTTTGATCTACTAGAAATACCTGGAGTGGATGAAGATGGAAGTTCTTGAGAATATACCTCTGGGAAAATTAGGTCCCTGTTAAGCCATTCGCGATTTTTCCTCAAAGATGGCTCCAAAGATCTATTTGCATCATTCCATTTAAGTTGAAAATGATAGCACCACTTCCTTAATTTCTCCCACAAACCGCTTTTCGCACTATTAGTAATCGCAAAACCAAGTAAGTCAGTCCATTTTTCCAACGCCATGTCAAAATCCTTAAAATTAATATTGTTAGATAAAATTGAAATAAATCGCCATTTGTTTTAATTTCCATTGTGTCGAAGTGAGAGACAACATCAGACTGATTCCTTGTTTACCTTTAAAGAGGAGAATCAAATAATAAACAGAAGCAACGACTAATTTGATTACAAAATGTCAACAAAGGCGCGTAGGTATTAACTTTAAAAACAAAATATCTATTTAAAAAAAAAAACCAAAATGGAATTTTTTCCGGCAAATACCGGCGATTCGCGAATTAATTAAATAAAATTATTTTCTGTTCGATGTCAAAAAAAAAAGTTAGGGGAATTTTTTAAAACCTTTTGTGCCAATTTTAGATTTATTATAATACCCTTATTTTGTACTAAGAGCAGCAATAATTTATAAAATGAAATAAGAGTTCACGACCAATTTAATAAGCCAAGGTTTTTATAGACATAGCAATTATAACCAGGCTTTATGCGAAAACCAATGCAATAATATGGCTGAAAATCAATCTGCTCAATTGAAAAGCGTTTATTTGGTACTAACAACAAAATCAAAATCCCAAATTAAAAGTTTCATTTTTTCCCCCAATGTCCAACATTACTGTAGGATCTCCCCAGTGTGCGTCACCCCTCCGTGCCGGACTAGTTTGGTTTAGTTTTAACACGGACGCGGAGACCTCGACAATGGATCCAGAACTATTAATTGAAGAGATTCGAAAGTTTCCAGTGCTCTACGACTGAATGAATACAAATGATTTATATTAATATCTAGAAATATCAATCAATGAACAAATTTTTTATCCATTTCAATATCTATACTACAAATATTCACCAACTGCAACTGAAAAATTATTTTGGTCGGAGAACATTATTAAAATAATTTTAAATTCAATGCTACACATTTTTTGTTACAACAAACATTTTGTGATTTATCAACTAAAAAAGGGTTTTAGTTCAAAAAATAAATTGTTTGATAAGCTTTTATTTTCACAATAGCAACTGCGAATTTAATTTAAAATATACACCTGTAAATTTTGAGGTGATAGAGTGCGAACCGAATTGTGATAGACCTCCGTATGCACGGCCAACACTCGGAACCGTGTGGCCTCCCACCTCCGTCACTCGGACGTGTTGCGGACACGGCACAGATACGTGTGTCCCGGCCTTAATGCGACATCTGTTCTGGGAAATAAGATAAGCATTGGTTGATTTAACTGAGATAAGTATTGATTTTTGAAACTAAATACCCCTAAATTTTAGCCTTTGTAGCTGATTGAAAGTAATACCGAGGATTCATGTACATTCTCGGCCAAAAGCTACTCTTAAGGCAAATTCCGTTTACTTAGACCAAGTAGTTTAGGAGGAAGGATTCGGTGTTTTAGAATCTACAAATTTTAAGCAAAAAGGTTGAATACTTTTTTTCTTTGGTTGAAAAGGTTGGTTATTGAAATGAACCAAAATAAAGGGGTTGAAGGACCAACTAGAAGTAGCATGGTCAACACTATTAGAAATTCAGGGGGGTGGGGGAATAAAATACAGCATTTCACACATTTCTTAATTATTTGACAGCATAAAGTAGGTACTAATAGTAAAATAATTTACAATAAGATGATTTCAGGTGATCAAATTAATATTAATCAACATTATCAAATTCAGTAGGTGGATGATCCAGAAATATTATTTTCCGTGGTAGATCAATGTACAATTGAATGGTTGAAATATATTATATTTCTATGAATATTATGTACATAACATTATATAGGTACATAGTCCTTACAACAACGTCTATACAGAACCTTAACAAACCACAGCGAAGGAACAATCTATTTCCTACATTTTCGAAACCAGTGAATATTCTATGAAATTATTATTTTTCTTTTAATTAACACTATTTAACACCAATAAGAAAATAATATATTATTAATCGTAGGTACCAACCAACAGCATCGAACGTAATCATATAACTCGTACATTTAACAGTACTTGTGCCACGATTGAGGCCTTATTCAAATAACAACTAAGCTGGTATCAAAATAGAAAATTATCAACATGTTGAGAAACGAAATAAATGAATAGGTATTATTTGTTTCGTTAAAAAAAGAAGGAAAAAATCAACAGCACAGATTGGGTCGCATTGCCTAGTCCAATAAATTATAAGCCTACCTATTCATAATATATAAGTAATATAATTGTACTCCCCAATATCATAACAATTGAACGCTGTGTACACGAAACGTATCGAATTTGACATAAAATAATGTATTCAATGCACATAATCAAAAAATATAAGTAACCAATTAACTAAATAAATAAAATACATCACTGTTACTGATCTCAGACTTGAAAAGATACCTAATTATTTTATGAGAAGGGGATGATGCAGATATTTTAAAAATCATATGTACCTAACGTACCTAATCCTCAGTGATAAATGAATATTTGATTTATTTAAAAAGAAAATTTACTTGAGATGGTGAGAGATTTGAGATGGTAAATCCATCATGATAAAAATACCTAACACAATGAAGTGGAGAAAAATAGAAACAAAGTGGTTGATAAAAATAATGAAATATATTCAATGCTATTAGGAAAGAGTTAAATAAAATAAGTACCTAATAAAATTCTTTTAAAATAGTAGGCACATATCACCAATATTCAGGAAAACGATAAATATTGCTCGAGTCCAAAACAAGGATCGAGTTGGAATTAAAACAATAGTGAATCGTTTCACTTTTACATTGAATAAAGATTTGCGGAAATTCACTCTGATGAGTTCAAGTTTAGAAACCGTTTAAACGTGGGGAATAGCGATTTGGCAAAAGTAAGTTTCTGCTGCATATTTAAAAATTACCGTTCTTGAAGCCTTCCAAAAACTAAGTGATACACTGAGAGAGAACCTTATTAGTTTTGATTCGTATGTATTCGAATATCCCGTAGTTTCTAACGTAGGGCAAAAAAACGAAGAATTTCCAGAAGAGCGGTTATCAGTCTAAATAACCAACAGAAAACAGCAGCTTGGCCCAAATAAGGTGCAAAAAAAAAACTTGTCAATGCATCTTGATTATAACGTGCGACTAGAGGGGGAGGTGGAGGCCAAAACGATCTCGACGCGTCTACATCGATGCCATTTTGGTGGAATCCTCTAAGGCTGGGAGTGCATTACATTTAAGATCTCCTGTAACACAACCACAAAGCTGTTATAAAACTGTTTTATTAGAAAATTAATAAAGGGCAGTCCCCATGATTTTAGCTTGGAACAAGTTTTTACCACATTTAACTGCAAAAAAAATGTCAGGGAAATTACGTTTTCACAGACACCAGTAATTTGTAACCACTCTACTCATCACCAAGTTTGTGCGTAGTTATGAAATATTGAGTAGTACTTCCAACAACAATATCCCGTGATAATTATCATTAGCATATTCATTCAAGCACGTTCCACGTCCTTCAAGTTTAGTCATTAGGTTCTATGTGGAAACCAATGGTGGGTTCTGGGGTTGATTCCCCCCATTTTCCTTGAAAGAACATGTAAAACTGATCTCAGTACACATTAAATTTGATCTCACTCAGAAACACAGTAGTTATGCAATCTCAAGTTAGAAGTGGTAGGTAAATTGGTTTTACGAGGGTGAATCAAATATAAACGGGACTTTTTTTTTATATTTATTTATTTATTTTTATTTTAAACACACAAACAAACATAGTTTATTTTTCTACATTATCTCCTGATTTGGAAACACATTTTTCCCAGCGTACAGGAAATTTTTTAATTCCATCCACGTAGAAAGAGTCAGGTCGTGTTTGTAGCCAATTGCGCAAATATGCTTCAACCTCATCATCGCTGCTGAATCTTTGCCCCCCCCCAAGCATCCTTGAGAGGACCAAACACATGGAAGTCGCAGGGAGCCAGATCTGGACTGTATGGAGGGTTTTCCAGTGTCTCCCAACCCAGTTGCTCGTACTTTTCTCTGGTCCGGGCTGCTGTATGGGGGCGAGCATTGTCATGGAGAAAAATCAGTTTTCTCATCGGAAGGTCTCGTCTTTTGCGGCGATATGCGAGTCTGACCTCTGTGAAAATGTGCTCCCATAACTAATTCCAACCTCAATTGCAATATCCGAAGTTGTTAGACGCCTATCACCATCAACAAGCTGGCGGACACTGTTGATGTTGCCCGCTGTAACGCTGGTGCGGGGTCTGCGGTCATGGCTCTCATTTTCAACGCGATCACGACCCTCCACGAACTGTTTATGCCAAGCAAACACTCTAGCTCGTGACAGCGTCTCTTCCCCGAACTGTGCAGTCAATCTCCTCAAGACTTCTGCTGGTTTTACACCTTCTGCAGCTAGAAACTTAATCACAATGGTTGCGCAACAGCGGGGTGTACCTCCTGCTCAGACATCGTCACGATGGATACTGAGAGGGTCAAGGAGGATGGCTCAGGTGCTTCACCCACTCCTGGCAAACTAACCCAACACCCCACAACAGGGGAACGTTATTCCATCACTATTGCGCTCACTGGCCCAAAAGTCCCGTTTATATTTGATTCACCCTCGTATTATGCTACGGACATGTGGAGGAGGGGTGTCATACCTCCAAATCCCAAAACAAACGCTAGAGCTCCTACTACTTGAAACTCATTGAGAATAATTAATGAGGTGAGGGCTATAGGGGATAGTTGAGGTAGTTGAACCACAGGTGCCGCCATAGTTGCACTGGGGTTGGAAATCACTCGACCTTCAAGGGCAAAATGGCCAAACACCAATCAGCTGATTTTTTGAAGTTCCAATAATATCTAGTAAGAAATTGTATCTGTAGGATTATGATTTTGAGTCTTGTGTATAATTTTGGGATATCATAAAACAGTATTACAGTGTTTGGCCAACATACTAATTTTCAATCTTTCAACACAAGATTGTAAAAGAACTACTTTCTGAGTGAGATTGAATGGGTTCTGAGCTAAGTTTTACATGTACATACTTCCATGAGAAAAGAAAAAGAAAGAAAAAAAAAAAAAAAAAAATCAAGGCATATTGCCTCTAAATGTGTTGATGAGATTGAATAATAAAACTAATGGTCTGGGAAGACTTTTCTGGTCCTTTTTGCCAGAGTGAATAAGCTGAAACAAGAATTTTGTTCTTCACGTAAGTGAAGGATTTGAAAAATGAATACATTCTAAATTAAAATTATTACTAGAACCAATTCTAACATACCGTAAAAAATGCATTTAATTGAATGCTACTTGTGAATCTGGGGGCTCGGAAGGGGTTTGTGATGGATATGGGTAGTTCCTCATTCTCGATTCTTGAAAACGCTGCGACTGGGGATAGTCCCTGGGATCTTCAGCCTTCAGTATATTCTCTGGTTGTAGCAGGTATCGCCTCTACCCTTTGAAAGGGTAACTACTCCATTTCTATCACCTCCTTGTATTATGCTAGCAGAGCTTGGTTTCGAACTACACACCCCTCAGCCCCTCCATTATTCACTGTCTTGACGCCCTTATAACCCCCCCCCCCCCTAACCACTCTTCCGTAAGCTAAATGAGCAGCACACCCTAAACTTTTACAATTAATAATTGTAACAGAGTTACCTCCTGAGAGGCCCATCAAGCTCCCGTCAGAGCACCAGAGATAGCGCTGTCGGCGTCCCGTTGAGGAATCAATGGGAGCTACGCGCTGTTCTCGGTCATTTTTGGCAGCTGGTTTGGCGTTGGATGGTTTTCCAGGTGACAGGAAAAACAACCTTCCCCGAACATGGCTCATTAAAAGCTATTAGTAGGGGTGGTATCTCTCTGACGGGATGCCTGTTACTCTCCTCTACCTGATTTATGAGGATTTAGGCCCCCATTGCACCTCTGGGGGGGGGGGGGGGGGGCACCTAAATTCCTTATATGGTAGCAGAGCGTGGTTTGGATTATGCACGGCTGACGCCTAGTAGTCCAATCCACTATTTTTTGGGGCGTTAATGTTTCAGAAGAAACATGGCCCGGGGTTCCAGAAGGAATTCCCATTATCACCCTTTGGTATATAAATAATTTCATTGGTCTTTGACTTATAATTTTTCTCTTTTATTCCCCATTTATATTTTATATTATTTCAATTTATGCCACCTGAGTATTGCTATATGTCAATTACCAGGTTAGTGCACATTTCAAGTCCCCATAGTTGGGCAATTTAATTTTACTGTGCCTAGTCAGCCAGTGTCTGTGCCTAATAAGCCAGTCGTCATTCATTGATTTACATTCATTCAATTTCTATATATATTTTAATTTCCTAAGGTATAAGTCTCCATCGTTGAGCATCCGTTTTGTCCCGATTGTTCAATGAAGATACTTCTTATGAAGCTTCATTGACAATCCAGTTTTAATTTCTATTTCCCCATCCAAAACGCCAATGCAGCTATTTATGAACGAATGAGCATCAGTTCTCAGCTATTCACTATTCCACCCAATTACCATACTTGATCTTCAATCAAGTATGTCTTTAAGGGGAGGAGTGTAACAGAGTTACCTCCTGAGAGGCCCATCAAGCTCCCGTCAGAGCACCAGAGATAGCGCTGTCGGCGTCCCGTTGAGGAATCAATGGGAGCTACGCGCTGTCCTCGATCATTTTTGGCAGCTGGTTTGGCGTTGGATGGTTTTCCAGGTGACAGGAAAAACAACCTTCCCCGAACATGGCTCATTAAAAGCTATTAGTAGGGGTGGTATCTCTCTGACGGGATGCCTGTTACTCTCCTCTACCTGATTTATGAGGATTTAGGCCCCCATTGCACCCCTGGGGGGGGGGGGGGGGCACCTAAATTCCTTATAACAAACACAAGCATTTACACAAACATTTACCCCACCAATGCCTATTTGAAGCCCCCCCCCCCCCCCCCCCCCCCCCCCCCCCCCCCCGAAAGCACCGAGAGTGTGATTCAGATGGGTAGTTCCTCCCAAAATAGCATTTACAGCTGCAACATTTGTCCTCTCTAAGGATGAAGAGGTTCTAATTAACAATCTAGGTAAAGAGATATACTAACTTTTACCGAAGAGATGAAATAACTCTCATTTCAGACTTGTCAGTTTCTCCTTCATTGTCTTCATCTTTATCTTCATCGTCCTCGTCGAACCCAAAGCAATTCTGCATGTCTTCTTGGAGTGCTGCACTCTTCTTTACACCTATTGAAAACAGAAGGAATGTTGACGTTTTATAATGATACGATTGTAACATTACTTTTGCATGCAAATACTTTTGTACTATTAGTATACCAACTCAATGTAATAAAAGAACAATGTTTGCTTGTTGTTAGAGTTTGTTGTTGTTATTGTCAGAGTGATGCAGTGTTTCACAGGTTATGGAAAATAACATGTTGTTAACATACAATCCCAGCGTTTTGACACCCAACACCCACTGGCAAATGATGCAGGGTTGCCAACACCTACTGGCAAGTGATGCAAGGGTTGCCAACCCCTATGAGTTTACAGTAAATCTGCAGTAATTCTTTTCAGTTCAGCTCTGCTGCCGCGGTTTGCATTCATATTTGCATTCTTGATAATATAAAGTCAAGTTCAACAGTTTAGTGTTTTATTTCGAATTATTATTCACCTTCTGACAGCACTTACCCTACTTTAGAAAAAACCCAATCATGATTAATTTTTTTTTTTTTTTTTTTCAGAGATATAGCTCCCATCAGTATAATAAATAATGAATAAATAGTTCACACTTACTTAAATCTGGTTTAATATCAGGAAGAATTTCTTCACCTTCCCCAGTACTGGAAGTCAAGGCAGCTACTGCTCGATCTATCGCATGTTCACCTCGAATCATGGCAACTTGTTGGCCTTCTCCATCCTAAGAAAACCGTTCGTCAAAATATAATAAGATCTCTCAAGGAACTTTCCACTAAGTAGCACCTTCAGGTACTACGAAAACTTAGAGAACATGAAACCCTAGCTCTAACATAGAGTACGAGCTTAGAAAACAAGCATACAAAATATCAAATCCTCATACATTAGGATATTAGGTAATTTAAACCTTTTTCACTAATAATATGTATCGCACGTTTTAGTTTGGTGTGCCTAACCAATATTAAATTTATTAGACTTCGACGATTCTGGTCTATGAAAGGCTAACCACAAACTGATTAGCCTACATTTTTGTCTCACCTAGACTAAATGCTCGCTCTTGAAACTATAAGGTAATATACAGTAGGATGGTACAAGGTTCGAACTATCCTCATAAGATGACATTAATTGAAAGAGCTTCTAAATTTAATTTGACTTGAAAATCGAATGAAATTTGAACTCTGCATGACATGAGATTGAGAGACAATTTTTCAAGAAGAAATTCATGTCAGGATAGACTTTACAACAGTATGTAGCAAATTGACAACTTACAGGAAGTTGAATGACTTCGAGGACAACGTACTGCTGACCATCTGAGCCTTCCACAGCCATAACTGAGGGATCAATTTCACCTTCTGACTCTTCGTCTTCATCTTCTTCATCATCAATGCCTGGCATCACCTCAACCTGGAAATAATTTTTCATGTAACTGTATCTACAAAGATCAACCTGTGCTTGTAAGGAGTTCTAGTTGCATCAATCATAATTAGGGAATTAGCATTCAACAAAGAAGAGTCAACATGTACAAATCGATTTGACAGTGCAACATCTGATTTTGAAAAAAAGGGCTATGACCAATATTTATTAGGTACCTGTTGTCCGTCGATAATTTGTATTTTCTTTTGGCGTCCAATTTTCAAAGCGAGTGCCTTTTCCTGGGCAGAGCTTTCAGGGTCATGTTGAGACATGTGCCGTATAAGATTGCCTTTGTGTCTGAAAAAAAAAAAGAACTTATTATAAGAGTCGGTTATAGGAAAATGACCTTTAATGAAGACACAACTTTCACAGAACAAAAAATAACAAGAATCATGTTTGAGAGTAGTTGAATTGTTAGGTGTTACCTGAATGCCCGTGAACATTCCGGGCACTCGTGAGTCTTCTCTCTGGGTGGTGGTGGTACATAATTGGGATTATGATAAAGATTTTGGTGTCTCTTCAGTAACTGTTTCTGTCTGAAAGCCTGCAAATTGGAAAACGGTATATATACAGTTAACTATGTTATCAAACTTACGAGGGGATCTTGACCAAATCTTGAGACCGCCGATCTAACCACATTTTTTCTGGCAATTCGATGAAAAAAAAAAGAAAGACTTCCGAGCATTTCGTTCAATGAGCCTTGGGAACCAATTTAAAAAATCCTTCTATTTTAAAACATGCACTAATTTGATTAATTTGCTTGTCTTCTTCTCTATCCCTTTGCAAACCAAATTGAAATACTGAAATTTATTCATCTTTTATTGCAGAATTCGATTTTTTTTGTTTGAAGACAATAAATTTAAAAATCAGTAATAACTTTAAAAATTCGTTCAATAACAAACAACTAGTATTCTAGCTAATTTGTGGTACTAAATTAAACATCAATAAAAGGGTTGTGGATTTCATAAAATTTTAAACACCAAAAATACTGCTTCAAGGCAAGCCGAGTTACCATCTTTGTAATGCATGATACACTTACAATTAAGTGCAACAAACTATTTTCCTAATTTCAGTATTTTACCCTAATATATAGAGTTCATAGCGTTATTAGTAGCTACCTTAGGAAAAATTGTTTACAATTTGGGGGGGGGGGGGGGGATGATTTATCACGTCAGCCTTGTTAGGTTAAGTACCAACATATTTCATCGTTTAAAAACAGTTGACTGATCGAGAATAATGTAAAAAAATAGTACCCAAATGACGAAAGACTACAAAGAAATAGGTACGGAAAAATGAAGCTATGAACGCATTTGAAAGGAGCGCTCCTCTCATCAGCTTTTCAAGTTTTTCTCGAAACTACGTTTTCCTGCAACATTGCCCCATTTTCTCCAGAACTACTCATCTGATCAATGGGATTCTTTTTATAATTGAAATAGAGCTTTTTTTCTCAAATTAGACCCACCAAAAAATAATTTTTTCCCTCAAGTGTTTGAAATCTGTACAGCATTACCAAGCAGTTATCGAAAAGAAGTTTTCGCCTAGAGCTGACATAATAATGGAGAACTGCTCAATTCCCCTAAGCTAACAACTCAAGAGATGGGAGGAACACTTCAACGAAGTGTTCAACCCGAGCCATCTCAAGATGTAGACAGGTTGGATGACCTCTTCACCGGAGTTGTACTTATCCTGCTTGTAGATAGTCAGGTAAATACCGATCCACCCTCTGAAGCAGAGATCAGAAAAGCTGTAAGTGAACTGAAGAATGGAAAGTCCCCAGGTATAGAAAATACCCTCTGAAGCTCTTGAAGCTGACTGTGAAATGACGAAAAAGTTTTGTCCGATTATCCAGAAAATGTGGACTGAGAAAGTGATCCCAGCAGAATGGAAGAAAGGACTTCCCAAAAAAAGGAGGCCTAACCAACTACCGCAGCTGAAGAGGCTCCTCCACCGAGAACATACTAGTTTCAGAAAACACAAGAGTTGTGTTGACCTCACCAATACTCTCCATATAATCTTGAAAGAGAGCAGAGAATGGCAAGGATCATAGATTCATAGATTTTCAAAGGTGTTTGAAGTGGAGGGCTCTTCAAGCAAATGGTGTTCCTGGGAAAATCTTCCGGCTTGCACTGGATATGTACAACGGAGATTTATCATCATTCATGATGGTTCCCTTTCTTCCCCAATACCATTGAGCACGGGATGTCGATAGGGCTGCGCACTCTCCACAACCCTCTCTTTTTTCTGTTAGTGTTAGATCTCTTGATGAGTAAAACATTTGGAGGTAGGAAGAGGAGTATTCAACGGTGGCTGAGCGAAAGGCTGGAGGATCTGAACTATGCAGATGATATCTGTATGCTGACACAGCGTGCTGTGAGCGACTTTTTCACGCTCGAGAAGTTCAGTGAGGTAGCGCACATTTCAGGCTTCAAAATTAATGTAAAGAAGACGAAGGACATCTGAGTCAACATGACACTGAGGGATAACCTTGAGGTGCATAGTGAAGTTGTGGAGCTGGTAGACTCTTTCCAGTATTCGTGCAGTATCGTGGATGCAGGGGGAGGAGTTGAGGAAGATATGGAGGGTAGGAATATTTCTTTCAGAACAGAAGTCGATCCTTCCAATGGATGCAAGACCTGGAAGATGACAAGCTCGCTTACTCAGAAATTGCAAGTCTTTGTCAATCGATGCCTGAGACAGATCCTTGGCATGTTCTGGCCAGTCGTCATCCAACGATCAGTTTCTAGAAATAACGGATCAAAAGCCTATCTCATCTGAGACAATGAAACGAAATGGATAGGTCACACACTTTACAAGGATGAGAAAAGAGCTCTGGACTGGAATTCTTATGGCTTCAAAGGGAGTGGGCGGCTGCGTGTGACTTGAAGACTGTCCTTGGAGGCAGAAGCTGGGCAAATAGGAAAGTTGTGGCCACAGGTAAAGGCTGCAGGCCAACAACCGGGCCCCTCTCAGGAGTGACAGGAAATAAGAAAAGTGTCTAAAAAAGCTCAATGAGTAGAAAATGGGTCATTATCGAAATGAATTTTTGCTGACAGTTTTTTAAATGTAATACAGAATCAATACAATACAGAATTGTTACATCATCGTCTAATTTTGTTTTCTTCGAATTCTGTACTAAAAAACGAAGAAATGGATGTATTTCATTTTTTATTTGCAAAAGGTTTACAAAAAATAGAGTATAATAATAGAAATCGCCAGCAAAATTTTGGTCATGACCCAAGCCCATCAATGTAGCCTCCACTAGTAAGTATGGGACTTACTTGATCACACTGTTTGCACTGATATGGTTTTTCATCAGTGTGGATCAGCATATGCGATTCCAAATGTCGCTGCGATACAGAGGCGTAAGGACAGAGATCACATTTCCAACATTTCTCGCCTTCATGCGATTTGTTATGTACCTGTGAGAACAAAGTAAAGATCATGATAGGAAACATAAATAATGATTCTGGGTGAAAGTTTGAGTGATGGGTCACATCTTCATGAAATTTCATGTAGAATTCGAATCTACAACAAAAAATGGGGGATCTAATTTTAAATAACAAACTAAGTGCCCAACCCATATATTAAGGAAGTTGTGGTTGGGAGGAGGGGAGTGTCTTCATCATCACCCAGTGTATATCCACTCTTGTGTATACACCATGTATATCCATTTGTTGTTTTATCTGTGAAGTGGAAAATAGCTCAATAATAAATAATGCTCATCTCTCCCCCTCGACAGCTTTCGATTCCTTCAGGTAGCTTTAATTCGTTTTCTTTTCATTGTGAACTATTAATCCAGATTTGCCGTCATACGATCATTTTTAACAGTATAAAAAACATTCAAAAAACAATGATTGTGGTATAGGTGAACTACCTACATATCATTTTATATCCATTAAAACTAAGTAACTAGTACTCTTCTGCGCAGAAAATAGTTAAACGAAGTTTATTAAACTCACCTTAAACGTGTATCTATCAGGGAACTGTTTTCCACACCTCTTGCATTTTAGTGGTTTATCAGATGTGTGAAGTTTTTGTACGTGAATCCTCAGGTCTGTTTTCCTTCCACAAGTGGCTGGACAAAGCTCACATTGGTAAACTGGCTTATCTCCAACTGTGGAATGTCAAAAATGAATTATAACGATAAAAAACGTAAATGGAAAACCTTAAGTATTAAAATGCTATGTAGTCCCCAACTCAAGTCCATCTTTTAGAGAGTACTGCATCGAAGCCACTGGTGAAAGCGTTACCTTAAGGTTATCAACATGACAAAAAGTAGTTTCATATTCAATTTGAAACCAAGAAATGAGATGTTACATGTCCCTGTGCCCAGAACAAGCATATACGCAGGCTATTTTTATGGGTGTGCACTTGTGTTGATGGGGAAGGTATTGCGAGTGCAGTTAGAATCAAATTGATCTAGATAATTTTCTAAGTATCAATGTATCAAAGCGAAAAAGTCTAAGCATCGATCGCACAAGAGTTGTTAAAAGTAATTCCAATCATCATTATAAATTGCAATTACTTTTTTTTTAAAGTAATGCAATAGCCATTACCATTCCTGTACAGGTAATCATCTTGCCAATTCCAATTCAAAGCAGTAATTGTCATTCCCATTACTTATTACAGGAATTGGAATGAGATTACATCCATCACAAACTGTGTGTGACGAAGTGAAGCTGTTCTGAAGAGTTAAAACTGGTAGAGAAGTGTAAAACTTCACTGAGGGGTGTGGGATAGTAATAGAGATGCGTGTAATAGGTGTAATTCCATTCATATTACCCATTCCAATTCCTACAACCTCCATGTATTCTCCTTGATCTCCAAACATCTAATCCCAATCCCACATTTTTCAATGTGGTGCTATTCTTTAATCAATTTTGTATTCTTCCATACATCAAGGCTCCAAATCAATAATATTTATCTACCATTACGTGTTAGGTAGTTCCCTATGAAGTGCTCAGATTATCACTGTTCCTTTCATGTTTTTATGTTCAGTTTTACTTATCACATCGTTCATATCCATTCCTTTGGTTGCAAAGATGGCAAGACCATCCATTTTAATTCATAATTTGTTATCCTTCTCCCTAAATTCATTAAAATATATAATAAAGATAGGAAAAAACTACGTGAATACGAGGAAACCTATCCCGATTTTTGGTAAGGAAGAAAGAATTCCCCTTGTGCCTTTTGATGACAATAACAAACTAGTGTAAGCAACTTCCGAGTTTTGGGTGGTGAAAAATCACCTTATACTAACCGAAATTTGAATAAAATTGCCAGACATGAGTGTGCAGGTAGGTGCATCTAATTACCCCACTGATCTAATCAATTTAACAGTCTATAATGATAAATAACTTTAAATTTATAATGTGTGTGTATATATATATACACTAATCAGAGAACAAATATCTATACCAACCACTGTGAATGAGTTTGTGGGCTTTGAGCGAGTTGGACTGAGTGAAGCGGTGGTAGCAAATGTCACACTCATAGGGTTTTTCTCCCGTGTGGATACGAAGGTGTCGCTTTAGTTTGAATGTGTCTGGGCTTGCGTAGGTACAATGAGGACACTGAAATAGAACATTTCAAAATGCATTTTATAAAAGCTACAAAAATTACCATCAAACTGCTGCTTAAATAACTAGGTAGCTACTCCAAAACTAAAAGTACTTATCTGAAAGTGAATATTATATGCAAACAAACTGGAATGCCTAGCTGAGTTCATAAATAAGCGAAGCTTAATTAATGGTAGCAGAGTACACCTATTCAACAAACAAATTTAAATGGAAGTGATATATTTTGATTTTGAAGAAAACATACCTGGTAAGGCCTTTCTCCCGTGTGACATCTCATATGATTTCGCATTTTGCTCAACTCAACAGAGGCATAATCGCAAATTGTGCACTTATGAGGTTTTTCATGTGTGTGTTTGTACCTCACATGCCGAACCAACTCACCTGTAGATAAAAGTATAAATTAAAGTACAGTTGTTTGCTTGAAAAGGTTCGTAAAATAAATAACTGGAATAATGATGGTCAATGACATCGCCTAACCTGACGTGGTGAATGCAGATTGGCAGAATTTACATCTGTGAGGCTTGGTGCCAGTGTGGGTATTGACATGGTTTTGAAGTGATGCCAGTGTCTTGAATCCACGCTCGCACACGCTACATTTGTGGGGACGCTCTTCAGAGTGTGATTTCATATGACGAGACAGAAGGTACCTGTGGAAACAAGAAGTAGGTTCATATGTACGATATTACTGTTGTTTCTTATATGTACTTCGTCTTCGTCAAGTAGCAGCTTCATTAGTGAATTTTGCATTCCACGGTGTCCATTGTGAAAGTGAGCCTAAGAAAATACGAGATGAATACTAACTAGTGATCTTTCAACGGTTCCTCTTTTATGTCAAGTGACCTTCCCAAATCGTGTCAAAACTTCACATTTTCATCCCTTGTTGTTCATGCTTCATAAGTCATATATTGTTATTTTATACTTTTTATGGAAGGAAAAAAAATTAATTCACTCAATTTACATAAGTGTGATGACGACAAAATCGAAAATGAGCTCTTAGCATCTTGGAGCAACTGCAGTCAGGAAATCTCGATCGTTCAGGTAAGTCGTACAAAATTGCTCTCTATTGCATACATTATTTTTTGTGTACATCACTCAACCAATGAGAAACAAGTACCTAGACACACACACACCGGATAAACACATATACAGAGAAATTGTGTACTACTCACATGAACAAAGAGTATTCTTAACGGCAGTTTATTTAAGATAGGCTAGGAATGCATAATAGAGTTCGTTGTCATCAACTACTCCATGCATATGTAAATTGGCAAATCAGTTTATTTTTTTAATAACGAGTACCTACATATACAACAATCACATAATAAAAATTGAGACTAATAATTTACATTATCTTTGTTGCTATTGTTGATACTTTGTGCAACGAGAACCCCAGCGAAAAACCTCTTCTTATCAGTCTTATGCGGGTGGTGTTGGAGGAAGTACCATACAGAGAACAAGTTCAGCCTTTGCTGAGTTTACAGAATGGAAGCAGCTTCGAGGTAGTTTCAAGTTTTCGGATCGGATCATGTGAAAACACCGAAACCGTGGAAAGCCAAACCCTATTATCATATCAAAGATGCCGCCCTGAGCTCTATTCTTAGATAATTTTTTTCCCCTTCATTAATGGCGTAGGTGTCCTCCCATGTCACCAAAAAACACAGTTTACATACTAGAAAATATAATAATGATTATGATTCGAAATAAATACACTTTAAATGTCTTTTTCAGCATGATCTAAAAACTTTAAAATCATAGTGTAAGTTTCTTTGCCCAAGCTGTTCAGTAGGGATGCAGCTGTGGTGCCGGATTCTCTAAGAAGTGGGAACATTGTGCGTATTTCCTCGGGTATTTGTATAAAAACAAAGTTCTGTTAAACAGACGAATCAGTGTTAATAGTTTTTGGCTACTGAGCTTCCACGATTCGAACCATGGTTTAAGGTCTACAATCGGCTGAACCTCAAAATGAAAACATCCTTTCTCCAAGGAAATAACTTCGTCAGCTTGCCATTCACTAGTGAGTTGAGTCTGGATGACGTTCACTAGATCTCCTATTGGGCTATTGATCAATAAATCCTTAGGTAGAACTGCGGGGCAAGCTAGTTTGGCGTAAATGCCAGCTTTATCATGACTGGCTAAGTGTAACGGCCCAAAAATATTTGATACCTCGACAGGAGTTCGAACTCGCGTCGTCACAACTACGAGAAATTATTATTAATTTCCCGGAGTTGCAACGCTCTAACGACCAGAGTGAGGCCAGGGTGACCAAACCTCTTCGACTGTGAGAGATATTTTCCTGGAGCGTAACATTTCCCCGGAGTCAAATACCAGCCGTCTCGGCTGGTTTGGGGTCGGACGAATGACGAGTGAAACTGCAGGCCGCTGGCTCAGCAGATGCTCGCTGGAACAAGTCAGCAGTCGAGCGAGGTCATTGTCACGGTGTGTTTTGACTCAAGTGAGTGAGGAAATGAAAGGCATAACAACAGGAAATGTGATGTTTACAGTCTTTTGGCTCGAGAGGGATTTAATTAATTACTGTTTCGTATGATTTCGGGTCCTATTTCGACTGCGCCACTGTAACGGCCCAAAAATATTTGATACCTCGACAGGAGTTCGAACTCGCGTCGTCACAACTACGAGAAATTATTATTAATTTCCCGGAGTTGCAACGCTCTAACGACCAGAGCTAAGAGGCCAGGGTGACCAAACCTCTTTGACTGTGAGAGTTATTTTCCTGGAGCGTAACATAAGTTAATGTGGCCTGATATCCACTGCATGGCAGTCCCAGGTCCAACTACCAAGTATTTTATAGACCAGAAAATTTTTTGTCAGTTTTGCACTAGCGTGTTTGAGGAGCTAGCAGTTAAAATGACAGCGTTATCCACCCCGTTCATTAACGGCAAGAATGTTTATCCAAATAGCAGCTAGCTCTGCATTCGTATTTGAGTATCCATCGGGTAATCTGGTAAACTTGGGTTTGAGGATCGTATGTCCCTACTCCACAGGTCATGCCTTGTTTGGAGGCGTCGGTATAAAATATGTATAATGCTTAGTATTCATCTGCCAGAAGGGCTTGTACTACAGATTTTAGGTCAAACGGATGACTATTCCTTTTTCTGGTTTTAACGCCTGGAATTTCAGTCCTTATTAGCGGGTTAGTGAAGGTTACTGGATGAGCCAAGGAGTATTTGAGTTGTCCTGGGCTTTGATATAACGCATCTTAATAAATTACTTGCTGTTGTAACTGTACCATTAATGTTGAAGAGGTAATAGAAGCACACACACTTTTCCTGAATATCCATGATTATAAATATACTATAAATAGAAAAGCAAACCAACCAAGATTAGATTGATAATGCTATAGATGGAAATGCAACTAACACAAAATAACAAAACAATACACTACTGAACGTTACCCTTGACTATTTCCTCACCTTTTAGGGCTGGTGTAATTGCAATAATTGCACATATGGGCTTGAGTAACAGTTTGAGATTTCTTCGGTGCCGGCCTCATCACTTTACTTTTATCCTCCTCAATTTCTGACTCCTGAAACATAACATATCACGATTCAGTAATGCATTCACTTTGTCAATACTACGAAATTTCACTCAGCCCTAGTCAGATAGGACACAAATAGAATACAGAATAGCTCATTGGGCTCCACGAACCCTGGAAGGCCTCCACTGAACAGATACTGATAGAACAGAAATATAAGAGAGTCTCGCTGTAGCTCGGAGCGAGACACAACTAGCGCTAGATCCTGAACTAACACTGCTATTATTTTTCGGCAGTGACTTTGACAATTGGTTACCTACCAACTAGTTGGACAAATAGATCAGAATTATGTTAGAGTAAGGTGGTTTGTATGCCTGAACGTTGTGAAGAAGAGTAGGTGAAAGCATACAGTTTACGAATTTGATACAAACACTTTAGTTGTGCCTTGCTCTTTGCTGAGGCGAGAAACTTCTCAGAAATCATGATATGATGTTTCAATCAATTCACAAATTTACATGCAAGTCGGCCCAATACCAATATTTGGGAGGTACAAGACAGTGGGGGCAGGCCGGATTCGAATCACAATCGCAGCAAACCTGGCGGTATGGAGGTAGGTTCGGTTCAATATAATTAAGTTTATGTGTATAGTTTGGTGGTCTGAAGCTCACATCTCAAAATTACGTAGTATCAAGTAGTCAATCCCTTAGTAAAAATTCAGATTAGTTGGATATACCGCCAGGTTTGCTGTGAGCGTGATTCGAATCCAGCCTGCCCCCATTGCCTACTTTTGGGAAGCGACATTACACTAGGGCCCGCCCGATCATTCACTTGAATTCAAGAGTTTACGAGGAATTTGGGTTAAAGGGGCAGGGCACACATCACCAAACCTGTCAAAAATAACGATGAAGGAGTGTGACAGTTTCCTTTCAACACTTAAATAGTGCATAATATGTTGCTATTACGAATTCCCTTCCTCTGTTGGGATATCCTCAATTACCGCATTTCAAAGGCACAAGAAGCCTACAATACCCCTACAATAGGTTGGGAGGTAGACACACTCTCTCTGCGAGACTGGACTGCCGAAAGTTTGATGGAATTTAATGACGGGTTTCAAGCAACA
The DNA here is from genome assembly GCA_030762985.1 of Adelphocoris suturalis. Taxonomy (NCBI): domain Eukaryota; kingdom Metazoa; phylum Arthropoda; class Insecta; order Hemiptera; family Miridae; genus Adelphocoris; species Adelphocoris suturalis. Next base: position 96,360,951 of record CM061044.1, on the reverse strand, counting down.
TAATAATCTCCCACGTCTAATGAGCTAAGACAATAGATTGCAGGTGTTTCTATTTTGAAAGAACTATCGGGTAACAAAATTAAGATTATACAATCTCACAAGTTCAGTTCGAATTGATTGCCCTATTAAATAAAATGAACGTGCTCGGTATATTATTATTCCAACGAACAGTTTGTTACTTGATCATTGACTATTTCCCTAAATGAGAACAGGATTGTTAATTTTAAAAACTAACGTGAGGTGAACTTACCGCTCCACTGACAGCACTGGGTTCCTCTTGATCGTCAAAATCGTAGACGGTGAGGTCTTGGTCATCATCTTTCATATCTTTACCATCCTTATTCTGCTGCACAATCAGAACGTAGCTGACCTCGCCGTTTGGAGTTTCAGATGGAACAATTGTGACAGTTTGATAAGAATCACCTGTGCCTAACACCATTTGCCCACTATCGTCCATCATTTGGACTTGTTGCTGTGGAATATCAAGAACCAATTAAAATTTTGTACCAGTCAACATTTTCTGGAGGTAGTGAAACACACTTAAAAGTATATTTATGCTCCCTATTGTCACAATAAGCAAAAATACCTCAGAGACATAATAATAGGATCCTTCTTAAAAATAGGATTTTAACGCTAAAAATGCTGAACATTCAAAATGAACGGCAATACATAATAATCATACAATTAATGCAATCTTAGATGCAATAATCATGATAATTTCTAAAGTTGATAACCAAACAGACAATGCTTACATCTTCAGTAGTTTGCTGTTCACCATCAGAGGCATTTTCAGTGGTTGCTATTGAAACAAACTGCTCTTCAACTCCAGCTGATTCTGGTATTCCTGAACAAATGGTGAGACAATTAAAGGATACAATATGAGTCCTATATACCTACATAGATTTCTATAAAAATATATTAACGGTTTGCAGTATAAGAGTCGGATCTTACCTTGCACAATTGTCATCACTCTCTGGCCATCTTCTCCTCTGGACTCATAGTAGTACTGGCCGGTAGCCTGGTCTATATAATAAGCGCCCCCTTCTGTTTCAGCGGTACCTTCAGCTGCAGGTTGATCAGACACTGTAAGAACATTCACATTGATTTAAACTATATATATAAAGTAACAAAAGATAACAACAACAAGGGGTGATTTAGGTGAAAATTCCAGAGACTCGTTTGATAGAAATCGATGACCCGAAACGCTTGATGGCTCCTGATTTTTAGGAAAATTTTCCGCTCAACAAAAAGTAATGATCGATTTTTGTCTCGATAATACTACTGAGTTACAAGAGGGCTGCATGACACCCCGATCAGTGTGGGGTTACTTAGATTTTTTTTTAATTCTGCGGCTGATCTCGTTTTTTATTGGCTGAGGAAAAATGTCCCGATTCCGAATTTTTGTACATTTCCAGGACCATTAACACGCGTAGTTGCGTTTCTACTTCACCTTCAGTCTTTCAACATTTACCTTTCAATGGGGTGTTGTTCCTATTTTCGGGAAAACGTACTTCTTCAATTATTTTAGTGACAGCGATTTCCACTCTTCGTGTTTTGAGGTGAGTAGTGAACCGACGATATATAGTTATTTTTCTATGAATTTTGATAGTTTCGGCAAGTAGTAATACCACAAAGGACAAAGAAGCTTGACGGACAGAAAGGGTGCAGTAATGAAAACTGAAAAAATAAATTTGTTCATAGAGTCTGGACAAGGATAGCTTCTCTCTGTTGATTGGAAGAAAGTTAGCTGTAAAATCCCAAATTAATGGTTGCTAAAGCTCCCATTAAAACAAAAGTGCGCACTACAACCAAAGAACAGGAGACAACCACAGCCAAAATGTCATGATAAGCGTAAAAGTTATTCATCCTTCACAGCAGGGGGAAAACTATGTGTATAATTGAGATATTGGGGAGGGAACATAGTTGTATCACAAACAATGTCGCCAAAAATATGAAATAATAAATGTAAAAGCTAAGAAAATGTTGGGGCTGAATGTGAATTCTCAGGGATTTCGTCATTTCATCGATGCCCAAAAGGTAAGTCCATGGAATTGCTCCGAATAATACAGGGTGTTCATAAAAGAATGCCCTAATTTTAAAAATCCGTAACTTCGTTATCTTTAAACTTAGCGAGGAAAAGTTGGTTTCTACTGAAAGAGGAGGTTCCATAGTTTTATTTGGTTGCCGAGAGATAGCTCCACTGGTAAACTTGACGACGTTTTATCAGTCGATATCAAAGCAGTAGCAATGGCGACGCCACAGCAAAAAGCTTTCCGAGTAGTGGAGTTTGTTAAAAGTGAATCTGTAGTTACTGTTCAGGGTGCTTCTAAACGACGTTTTAATGTGAATCCGCCTCATCCCAAAGCAATTAAAAGGTGGTATAAACAATTCGTAGAGCGTGGGCCTGGGGCAAGCTTAATTATCGAATTGACGTCATTCGTGTTGTTGGAGGTGGACTTATCGAACATTTGTAGGAATAGAAAAAAACTATGGATTACAACCTTCCCTTTAACTTTCTGTAATTTTCTGTAACTTCAATATTGCCAGAAATACAGATGTTTGAAACTAGATTATTATTTTATGAACACCCTATAGATCCTACAGGATGATTCGTTCCGATATCAACTTTGTTGAATGGCTTACTCTGAATGGAGCATCCAAGTTCTGTCGAACAGGCTTCAAGTGAATACAGATAATCACAAAGACATGAAACCATGAAAATTATTAAACAACAACTCTAGAACAATAAGGCAATAATAATAACCTTCTTCAAATTTTACAGTGGCTGGTACTGATGTTACTGAAGTCGGAGGATTGGACGCATCTCCTTCGCCGATCTCCTTATTGAAGGTCTCCAAATAATTCTGTATCTCATTGATTGTTTCTCCTCCAGAAGCATCTTCACCTGAGGAGTCAGGCACCTTGACGACTCGCAAACCCTGACCGCTCTTCACTAAATATGATCATCAAACAAATAAAGTAAATAAAACATCGCAAAAGTTTGGAAAATAAGTCTACCAATTTAGAAAACTTCACACTCCACAGTTTTCTTAGGGGGAGTCAGTCCAAAAAACAGTGTTTATTTATTTATTTTTTTTAAATTTTATTTTACAAACCGACGCATTAGCAACGTACAATTAATATAAAAAAGACAGAATCAAAGTCGGTCGAATAGGTGCTGCACAAAGTAAAGTTTACTGAAGAACATTCTTCGAGCTTGACAGCTTGCTACCGTCCACATTCTATCTTGGCTGTCTAAAAGCAATGAGAAAAGGAATAAGGGAAGGTTTTGTTAGGGTTATAGTGTGTTAGGGAAGCTTTGTTAGGTTTATAGCTTCCAAACACTAAAGTATTCCGGTTTTTTGAGCAGGTGGAAGGGGGCGGTCTTTCTTGTCTAGAGCGGGAGCCCACCCATGAGATGGTCAACTTTGAACTCGGTTTTCTTGGGTTTCCATATTTAGAACAATAATTTTTTTTACTCTAAACTGCTCGAAATTGAGTAAAGAATAATATAAAATTTTTAAAAAAATGTTTTTTTTTTCTTTTGGACTGACTCCTCAATTAAGACGGGTACCTACCATTCATATCTTACAGCGATCGCTCAAGATTGCTGTCTGTACATTCCGACCTAGGTATATCTTTTGTAGCCAACCTTACTATACTTATCAATAAGTATGATACAAAACCATAAAATGATCAGTTAATCAGTTAGATAATGATCAGTTTTACATACCTACAACTTTCTTGGTGCTCATGCTACCAAATGCTATGGAACTGTTTCAATAGACAATCTGAATAGGATGGAAGGTTCAAGGAGTTGAGGACCCACTCCAGTATTTAGGAAGGATATCTGGAAGTAAATAAAACAGACAAAATAAGTAAAACGCTACCAATTATTGCACAATAGTTCATTGCTACAGTATTAGATGGCTCTTATGAGCGAATCGGAGGTAGTGGAAAAAAAAAAAAAAAAAAATTGACTCTGAGCAGGATTGAAAAAGGCCTTTATTAGACAAGCAGGTGTTACCTCCATGCAGATTACTAGGCATAGAGGAAGAGAGGAGGTTTAAGTTGAAGAAGATAATGTGACATGTCGTGTGACACCCCTTGATAAGGGGGGTGACGTCAAGACGGGGGGGGGTTCTGTAACTTTTGGAAAAATACCCAACAGTGGACTAGTTTTCCACTGGATTAATTTTCCACCAACAGTAGAAATGCGGGCAATGCAACAGTAGTAAACTATCCAAAAGTATTTAGTTTCAGGCATTATCGCCAGAACCGCCATAGTTCAATTTTTTTGGCGGCAAAATGAACACAAATGTCTTCATTTTTTCACTTCAACATCAAGGACCACAAAACTCATAGATTAAATTTATATTAAATACATGAATAATAAAAAATACAAATCAATGAATTACAAAGTGATATAGGACGAGGAAACACCAAAATCTCAGTGTAAATACTCTTAATCTCATCTTGTAAATCTTATTACCAGCTATGAAGGTAGTGAGAAAGTTTACTGGATTATAGAAGCCCTACAGAACATCTGGAGAAGTTATCCACAGCAAAACATGGTGGTCTATTTCGACTTAGAGCAAAGGGGCAATCAAGCATAGGAAACCATGAGTACGAAAATTAGCAACAATCCTTGAAAAATTATTATTATTTTGACTTGCATGTCTGATAAAGGACCTATGTTCTTTTTCTTCAGACTAGGATGTCTGAAAAGTCTACTAAGTAACTAAATTTCAAGTAGAAACCGTTGACAAATACCAGTCGAGACAAAGTAGAGACTCACTTATTTCGTCAATTTATAGATTACGTTAACTGCAAAAGCGACGTCGTTTTGAAATTGAAATGAGAATGTTGTATTCTGTACTATTATCAACTGCCCACACTAAATCCTTGGGTTTCTATCTGAATATCGTGTGCAGGTAGGCACATAATAATAATAATTTTTCCACCATAAGAATTTAATTAAGTACATAAAAATGAAATTTTCGTGAGCGTTTTATACAAGCATCAGCATCGTGAATTCGTGTTAGGAGCAATAATTCTGGAAATTGCATGTCTGTGGATTGTCAGAAAGATAAGAAAAATGCGGGATGAAATAGGTTGGTAATGCAATGATAGATTTTAACAATGAGAGCGCCATTCCTCCTGCCTATTTCTCGGTCCATCATCAATCAATATCAAATATGTTCAACAATATACCTAGTTAAACTTGGACACAAAACGGGAAAAACCGCGGATTTCCTACACAAACAGGTGACAAAAATACGAGCCCTTTGTTGACGAACCTTGATAAGGTTATGGAGGTTTGAGGAAGGATAAACCAGGTTATCCTAGGTCATCCTATCGCATGCGAGGAGCACGTTGCTCTTCCTCATCGGCCGGAGCAGGCTGAGCAAGTTTGGAGCAGTTCAGAGCTAGCTGAGTGGGCCACAGCTCGAAAGATTGCAGAGCTGCCACAGAGCAGTCATTTTGCCAGCTCGAACGGCCATATTGCTCAATGTGCTTGCGCGGGGAGCTCTAAAGCCGGTTTCACATGGAGCGGTATGTCCGGAAGACGGAACGCAACCTGATTGGCTGTTGGGACAACAGTTGAGGATGGTGGCTGCCATATTGCCGGATTGGGCGGTCTACGGACGGTGGTACAAATTTGTATACCGTTGCTGCGTTCCGTCGAGTGGAGCGCAAGCTCATTGGACAGGAATGTTGATAACCGCAAGTAGAGGTTTCAGATCAGAGAAGGTTTCAGTAGGAAGGTTATAATTCCGTTCACCAAGGTGCCGCTTCATGTGAACACCCTGCCGCATTCCGCCGCCCCCTCCACTGGGTTTTTCGGCCTTCCGTCTTTCCGGTTGTTACGCTCGTACCGCTCCATGTGAAACCGGCTTAAGCAAGTTCATTAGACAGCTTGAACAAACCTCGTTGCATCTGAGTTTCCGCACAGGATAGTGGATACCGCACGACGTATTGTGTTAACGTATCCACTAGGAACTCTCTAACATATTTTTTTATTGGTTGTTATGAAAAGAATAGCTAGTTTTACTTCATTAATATTTCTAATTCCCGCCAGATGTGAACAGTACATTTTTCTTTTTTATGGTATTGATAGAACTCCAAGGCGTACAAGTTCTATGAAATCATTCTTTGGTGGAGATGAATTTCATTATTTATTATTCAACAGTCTTTTATTATTTGTTTTTGATGAATTTAACTTTTTCTCGCATTTCTCTTGTAATTTGCCAATAAAGTTTAAATCTCGATATGTGAGTGGAAACTTTGATTTTGAAGACAAACAATTTTTCATCTTCTGAAAGCGCTTTCGAGCTGAATCAGAAGTTCTTTGTCACTTGTTCCCGCCATTTCACTGAACATGAGCTTCTGGTCCCGAATTCAGATTTGAAACAACGGGGCACAGAACATGAGAAGCTCGAGATTGAGCGCAGCAAGTAAACAATGACCTTACCGATTTGCTATTCTTTTGTCAGTAGTTTGTGTGTTTCTCTGTTATAATAATTTATTTATAATACTTATCAATTTTTGACTAGTATTGATGGTGAGGGTAACGAATAGTAGAGCTAAACAGGGAGACGCAAGGTATAAGGGGAAAATCACGTCAACCACAATGTGCCCCAGGCGGACTTTATTGCGCGTTAGTTTGGAATTCTGAACCCCTTAATTTTAACGCTTGATCCGCGCCGGTCCGGGAGAAACGGTTCCAATGCAATCGCCTGCCTTAAAATACATATTTATGTACGTTATATTTTCAAGTATATATGTATGATGTTTGGGTTCCCAAAATGATTCGGGAGACTTCCGGATCCAATTGAGGTGCACCCCTAGGTCAACAGTGATGAACCGGATAATAGAAGGGACATGTGGCACGTACCTACTACCAACCCAGCCAGCTAAAACATTGATTATTAATACAGCAGAAAACTGGACTATTATTATTTGGAACCCTGAGAATGTAAAATGTAAACTCACCTACTTCCAGTGTCTCTGGAGGGACAGGATACATTTCGCAACTGTGTATGATACGTATCGGTATCTATACTAATGTGATTATGTCAAGTCCCTAATATGAATTCTAATTCCTAATGAATGTTCACTAAATTATCATGAGTAATAAAGAATGTGAAAAATAGAGGGAACAGCTGAATGGGATAAGGTCAAGGCGTTAGAACTGTCATCCCTCATGGGATAGGAAACTAAGGAAAACTGGAATATTATAAATAATTCTGAGCCACTAAGTACAATGAAGAAATTAATTCGACGTTTATATGATGGGAATGTGGTAGTCTCAGTCAGAGTAACCCCAATGAGAAATGGGTAGAACGTGAGAGAAGGCGATGGCCAAAACTACGGGACCTCTCCTTCCACCATTACGTCTACTCGGAGTTCAATAAAGTCAGGCGCCAGCGCCGTTATTCCTCATGTCCATTCCCAATTGATCAGTTTCTTTAGCAAGTATCGAGCAAATTTAACGAGTGAATTTCAATTCTCAACGGACTCGTTCCGTTCATATTTACAAAGTTTGTCTGGGTAATACGCAATCTGTCGGTGATATAAACAGTAATTCTACTTACGATTTCAGAATACAGGGGGCATTAACAGCAAGAAATCGGTCGTGTAGAGGCGCTGCAGTCTAGAAGTTGAGTCAAACTACGCTGCGCTACTGTAGACCTATTCAAACCTTGAATTTTCACCGATAAACTTCGCACAACGCGCACTTACTGATTTTCCTATTAAAATTCATTGAAAACTTGGGAATAAGTTGAAGTAATTAGCTGCCAGTAACACAGGACGCACCCAAGCTAGTCAAGAAGAAAAGGGATTTCAAGATGGCCGATGTGAGGTTTGGGGTGCGCAGCCAACCTGCGCAATGCATGACATGCGCGCCGACGTCCGAACATGATGAAATGCTGTTTTCGCATTTTATTATTATCAATAATATGCACAATGAATTAATATTTACGTGTTATGCAATCCAATTACAACTATTCGGACATTTTTGAGTAAAATTTGCAGGTACGGTTATTCGAAGCACATAGAAGATATAAAACATGGATGTTGAAAATAAAGTATCCATGAACATCAATCTTCTCGTGATCCAACGGGGGAAAAACTTGATATTACTGATGATTTTATTGCTTTACTGATTTTTGCCACTACCTAAAACATTCTGGTTCCCATGTTTTCTAGGAACTCAAAGATCAAATTTATATAAGAGTATGAGCTCAAGAGATGTCACTTCAAAATTGTGCAATAGGTCGATTGATAAGGAGTGATATGATAAAATCCTCGATTGCCCCTCGCCGAGTATTTTAATTTTTTCACATTTAGATTAAAGTAAAGAAAATTTGAATATTTATGTCGCAAAATCAAGTGCTGTTTACGATTCTATTTACGTCCCATTCAGCGAGGCGGTAGTACTCGGTACGATTAGATTTGATTGTTTACCATTGATTAATATTCCCATCAAGTGTAGGTGAACTGTGAAAATCCAACGTTCTTTCAAAAAGTTTGTATAAGCGTTTTTTACATAGTTTTATCTTCAATCGCTTGCTTTCTAAGGTAAACTTCAGAATGTGGGGACGAAGCTCAATTGCCTACGCTCGTATTTCATCCAAATTCTTATCCCGTCAACAACTTCTCCTTACAAGTGCTTCGAATCTTTATAGTCCCGCAGCCCTTGGTGTGAATGGTTACGAATTTTCTCGAAGCAAAACCAAACAACAATTTAGTAATTTAGAAAGCAAATTTAAAGATAAAATGAAGGAGTTTGCCGACCCATCGTCAACCAACTCCACTATTTTCACCGAAGATCTGAAGCACATGGTCCACCTCGCTGAGAAAGACGATTTAGGTGTTGTGAGACAAATGATGAGCAAATTTTCTGTTCAGAACAAAGATTTGCGTTTTGGTTCCTTTGTTTTCGGCCCGGTAGTGATGAGAATGTATTATTATTTGAATCAACCTCTGGAGGCTTTGGATGCCTTCAATGACCCCGTATTGGATGGGTTCTTCGATCAACTTGTAACTTTCCAAATTCTCATGGACTTACTGTTGAAGAATGAATATTATGACGAAGTAAGTATATCATATTGGAATCGCTCGTTTTTCTTGTACCTATAGAATACATTTAAATAGATTATCGTCATCGTAAACAGCTATCTATACGTTTTTAGCTCTGGTGATTTTACTACATTTTATAAGCTTTTTGGAATTTGCTGTTTGAAGAGTGGATATAAACTTTAGCTCTAAGGTATGTTGTAGCAAGCCATGGAACTACTAGATTCGAGCTAGTGAACGGCGAGGGATGGTGTGAGCAGTCATTCTTTTGAACACTTCATTGAACAAAATAAGTTTTGTATTCTATAGGACACCCAGAAAACTAATAACCGGTTACCAGGTCAAAAGCTTATAACCGTCATGATGTAACTTCATAGTAAAATACAAAGGTAACTTCTGTAGGATTTTTGTAAATGGGCGCAAAGCTGCGGTTGAGCAGAAACTTTAATCAGAAGAAAAAATAAGTTGGGACCGACTGACTGACTGCACAGGGCTTCTGCAGAAAGAAATCCCAGGCCTAATGGCTTATATTTCCCCAAAAAGGGCCCCTCTTAATTTGGGGATTCTACGGCTGCGCTATGTCCCTAAATTTGTTGCTTAACTCAACTAACTTCTTGACCTTTTTCCAATCTAGGACTCTGAGTGAGGCCCTTTCGATTGTATAATGTCTTAGGGCCTCTTGCCTAGATCTCCAGAATCTATCTCAATCGCACAGAAAGGTTCAGCTGTATCATCTCCGTTTCCTCATTCGCAGAGTGGAGAAGATGCCTTGGACGTGATAAAAAGGGTCCTCTTAAAGCTAAAATGCCCTGTGAGGACCCCAATTATTTACCTAATTTGCGTTCTAGGCTGTTATATAATCCAGCCTGAGCGACTCTTATCGCAGCCAGAGATGCACATCCTAGATTGTCTATACCTGCTGTCCTCTTTTCTCCATAGCTCTTTGCTTTAGTGGCCCAGGTGTTTGCCTTGGCCTTACACGCCTTCCGGCCTTGGGCTGGGGTCGGCTCTAATAGTTTCTAGACGACCCTGCCTGGCAAGGCGATCTACCTTGGGACCTTTCCTGTTTTCCGGCCATCAGCAGATAGTATACGAGCGCTGCCTTCAGATAGTATACGACCGCCAAAATGTGTGTGATTGGTGCGAAAATGAGTGTAAAGCATTAATGTAACCATCACCGTGTATTAAAACATTCACATCAAGCCCAAAAGAAGAATAATAGCTAAAATTAAAACTAGGTACTAAAATGGAATATTACAAAATAAAGCAATAGCGCGAGCTGCTGGGCATGTTTTTCTCCTAGGTTGGATTGGTTGGTGGCCTTTTGGGCTAATCATCGTCAACGGGTGGATCCATTTTTCTGATAAAAAGTGGACAGCGCCTTCCTTTTATTCAATTATGTCATAAAGAGCAACGAAATTCATTTTAAAAAGAAGAAACAGCTCACGCACTTAGTGAAAACGACCGAGGAGTGGCAGAAGGCTAACGTTTTCTAGTTTCATTGGTTATAGTTCAAACTAGCACTACAGGATAAGCGATGATGTTGATTATGTTGGCGGTCATATCATACTATCTGGAGGCAGCGCTGGAGGACCTGGCGTTCGGATAACAGGAAAGGTCCAAAAGATGTAATGAAAGGAGGACTCACCCTCACAATTCATATTATACTTTAATTTTGTTGGGGAAAATAACTCGAAATACCCCGAGGGCAGTAATGCATTCTGTTTTTATGCTAAGTTGTGAATCTCAGTTTAGTAGAAAAAAGATGACAGTATGGCAGGTAGGTTGAACTAGCAATTATAGTCTTCCTTGTTATATAATGAAAGGATCGTATGAACGACCAGTCCAAATTGCCTGTAGATAAGGCATAAAATCTCTAGTAATGAAATTCATAAATTGAAGCTCATACCTACCCATTTTGATACCATTCTAGGTCATAGAGGTGTTTGAACTGGTGAAGAGCAAGCAGCTGCAGGGAGCCAAATTCCCGAAGAATGCCGTTGTCTTGGTGTTTGCTGCATGTTACAAAAAGAACACGCCTGATTCTCATCAGTATGCTAAGCAGTTGTGGTCGGATCTGAATTCAGTGGGGCATTATCCAATGAGAAGAGCTGCAACATTCGCTGCTGCTTTGGCTATCAACCAAAAGGAACCTGGAGTTGCTCTGGAGATGTTGACATCTGTCAAACGGCAAACATACGTTACAGTGAGGTAAATCTGATTTTTACTGTTGTTGAAATAGAGTCTCCAAATGAGACGCTTCCATGAACCATGGAATCTTCTTCCATGGAACCTAGACCACAAACAAGATATGACACTTGTCCTATTGTAAACTCCATGTTCATGAATCCAATAGGAAAATATTTAGTATTGCTCATAATTAATACACATGAGTGTGTAACTCGATCTTAATATTGTTTCGGAGATTAATTCTGTATCAGTACATAGGTTTGTTCATCAAACCGGTAAGAAATGGTTGGAAACGCGTTTGGGGCGTTCGCAGTGTCCATTTGAGGAAATCTATGACTGTATAGCATCCATAGTGGTCCGTTCGCAGTGACCACCAAACCAGTTTGAAACGCGTTGTGGATCGGTTAGACCGGTCAGAGAAATTTCTGCTGACCGATCTGACGGTTTATCCCCCACCACACCGCTACTCGAAGTAGCCAACCCAATCATTCCACTGTGAGATGTAGGGTAGCGGGAGCTCAGCGAGCTGAGAGATGATAAGCCAGCCGAACGAGATGAGAAAGCTGTCGGACATCTGCATGACGTGCACTGTTCACTAAGTTCTACCTTTGCATTTACCCTCGTTTTAATTCTAAGGTTATTTATTGAAAGTTTCCTACTAGTTGTGTGATATGGAAAATCTTATTGGTGACAATCTTCGTAGAATGGGAATCTTCGTCTGAATAGCAACAAAATACAAAATCAAACAGTAAAATGTTATTACTTAATCTCAACTGAAGAGTTGTTTGTAAAGCTATTAACATTAAAAATTAAGAACGACGGTCGACTTCGATTTAAATTCTTCCCGCGAGATAAACACCACATTCTCCCACAAAATCATCAGCTGGAGGCAAGAAAAGATTGAGCATGGATTTCTTATTCCTGTTGGAAGGTTTGTTCCCAATGAATATTTTTCATTTTTCAACCTGTCTGTTGTCTTGCAGGCCATCTCTTTACGGTTCAGGTTCTTTATTCATACATGAAATGTTTACCTATTCAAAGGATGAGGCGAGCCCACCAAGCAGGTTACAGCTGTTGGAGGCTATGCGACGGTTAACTTTAGTCAAACCCGTTCGCAGTGCGGATTTGGTTACAAACGGTTTGAAATTAGGTGTTGGTCACGCATGCGCACTAAACCAATCACAAACCTGGTCGCCAACGGTTGGTAACCGTTTCCAACCGGCACTGCGAACAAAGCTCATATTTTGCTTAGTCATGTATCAATTATTATGATATGTTGTGGTCACTGTGAATGGTAACACTGACTCATAATCGATTCGATATATATCGAATCTCTATATCGGTCTCACTCGTTCTCAGGCTTTCCTATCGCCTGCTAACGCTCTCGCTTTTGTATCTATAAATAGTTTCCTTTGTTACTGTGAATCAAGGTTTTGCATCTGATTTCCCTCAATAAATCAGTATCATCAAAGTTGTGTTCATTGTGTAATTATTTGCGTCTTCACCTTGACACGGATACTTACAACAAGACTCCTTCTGCGGTAAGTGAATCTATAGAATAAGAAATCCGCTAGGTGTATCCATATTGATAGAATCAAGACTTGCTACTTACGATGGCTTTTTGACTTGATAACTGTACCTACTAGTTGGATGAGATTCGGTATCTGCCTCACTTTTTTTTTTCAATTTATTACAACCTCTTACATTTTGTGAGTATTTTATTTTATTTATTTATTTATTTTTTATGTGAAAGCCTAAATAAAAACTAATTTACTATATCCCAATGAAATTTAATGTCATTCAATGTTATTGATTTTCTTTTACATGGTAAATGACTGTTCACTCGAAACATTGTTATGGATATAATATTATTATTTATATTATACTTTATATCTATATATATAAAAATCAATTGCTGTTCATTATTCTCACTAAAACTCGAGAACCCGTGGACCGGTTTGGCTAATCTTGGTCTTAAATTATTTGTGGAAGTCCAGAGAAGGTTTAAAATTTCAAATCTGCCTCATAGAGGGTTGTTTGGCCTTACCCAAAATTGTAATTGCCACCAAGAAGGGAAGTAGACTAGAAACTTAGTTCCTTGAGCCACCGAGACAGCGCTAATGTCGCTTTGAATAAATCGTCACCCTTTTTTATACTTCTGAAAGGAGCAATGAAGATTATGTTTCCCGATATTATTCCCGAATATCCCTGAGCGATATAATGATCTGAACTCCCGCAATATTGTGAAAGGTGATATAATTAATGTCAAATATGCTGAGTAACCTCCTATCATGTAAACACTGCATTACGACTAGCGCCCTTCCCTGCTCGTCTTGCGGACGAAAAGGGAAGTTGATTCATTCTGTTATCGTATCCCGTTGTAATAATTGTCTCTCCCAATTTACCGCCAGTTTATTCGTTTCATTGAAGTATTGAGAACTAGGATCCCGTGAAAAATTTGTTGTTTGTTTCCCGTGATTAATCAAGGGTGTTTTAGGGGAGGAGTAGGGGGGGAATGGGGTATCATTGGCGTCACTGAACAAACTGGGGATTTGTTTGTTGAGTATGTTTGGATTACTCCAATTCAAGTCAAAGACTTTTTTCAAATTTTTCAAATCTGACCCCTCGATGGAGTGGGAGGGGGATGTGAGTTAAAGCGTTTCGAATGTCACTGAACGAGCTGGGGACCTAAGTTGTCACATATATTTGGAGTATTCTCACTTAAATCACAGGCTACTTGAAAATTTTCAAATCCAACCCATAGAAAGGGGTGTTTTAGGGGAAGGGGGGGGGGGATGGGGTATCTATGTCATCTCTAAACAAACTGGGGATTTGATTGTCGAATATGTTTGGATTACCCTAATTCAAGTCAAAGACGACTTTTTCAAATTTTTGAAATCTGACCCAGTGGAGAGGGGGGGGGGGGGGGTTAAATAGTTTTGAACGTCACTGAACCAACTGGGGATCTGAGTGGGCGAATCTATCCGAATTACTTTAGCTTGGGTCACAAGCTATTTGTTAATGTTCAAGTCAACCTGTGAAACGCACGGGTGATCCAGCTAGTTATATTATATATTTATATTATACAATACAATATTATTGCAGACGTCTGTTTTTATCATTTCTAGGAACCTCAAGGTTTGTGCCCTAGCTGATCTTGGAAGGCCAGATGATGCTCTCCCCATTCTGAGGAACGTTTTAGAGTTCAGGTTTGTATGAGCTATTTTTTTAAATTATTATTTCGGAGGGGGGGGGGGGGGGGGGGCACTAATTTCAATAATGAACCTTTGTAATCGACCAAAAAGAAAAACAATTTAAACCCCCTCAAAATTTGTTGGTTTACGTTTCAAAATAGGTAGATTCCAAAAAACGAATAAAAAATAAAATAATAATAAATTTGAACAAACTACTACAAAAATCATTAAGTAAAAAAATAAATAAAAATATCTGTCAGCAGCTTTTTTCTGAAACTACTGAACCAAATTTTACGAGATTTGGTTTTAAAAAGTTAGTTATGCAGAATGAGCGAATTTTTGTAGATTTTGTAGATAATTAACCTCCAATTTTATGATGTAAAACTCGTTCTAAATCATATTCCACGATTCAAAACGGATTTTGGATGTTTAGCAATCTTTTAGTTTTTCAAACCGATATTTCAGCAAATTTTAATGCAATTTAGTGCATTTTTACCATAGTTTTGTGAGTAAATCTGTTAATATTCTTATTCATCGTTGATAAACAAACTTCTTTTGACTAAAATCTGCTTAATATAAATTTAATGATTTTTAGACCTTTTCAGTAATTTTTAGCGATTTTTTGAAATTTGGCCAATTTAATGTGCTCAAAAAGTATTGGCCAACGAACTCATCTTCTCGTTTGGAAAGCTTGATTTTTTGGCGCAAGAACGGAATTTTTACACACACACACACACACACACACACATATATATATATATATATATATATATATATATATATATATATATATACTTTTGGTGATGGAGATGACTAGTCCAATATATAAACGTTGGTTGATGGGTTTGGTGTATGACCAAATGAACTGGCGGTGAATGACACCCAGACTAGTTTTGGTCATTCACCAAACCCATCAACCAAAGTTTATATATATATAAATATATAATTATTATTATTATTGAAACAATAAAAAATTCATTCGCTTCTCAGATCTCGTTCGAATAATTTTGTCCTAATTTAAAAATCTATTTAATATCATTTTTCTTGTTCCTCAATTTATTAATTCTGCGTTTCCAAATCTAATTTAAATTTGTGTGGTATCTTTCCACAAAAGTTACTGGAGTGATACCCCACTATTTCATATATATATATATATATATATATATATATATATATATATATATATATATATGAAATAGCGTTAAACTCTTGAATTCATATCAATGTCTCAAAATGGATTTCAAATAAGAAATTCTTAAAACATGTTGATTTTAAAAATTTTGGAGCCATTGCAATATCTTTTTTTTTCTCTACAAAAATTTGTATTACCATCGCGGTAATTAATGGCGGCACCTATGGTTGGCGGACCTCATCTACCTTGTACTAATAGCTCTCCATATTATACTCAAAGATAGCTATAGATCCCGTTTGTTGTGTGATTTGTCCAACAGAGTCTGATCTTCGGTACCTAATTATGTATACATATTTTTTGTCTTTTGTTCCTTCTTCAATATTTTATATACTTATGTACATTGGAGTGGGTGCATGATTCTTTGTATTGGACATTTAGAATCCTATTCCATATACTTTATGAATTCCATAGGGACGCTCCGATGGAAGGTCAATCCCACACATTCTACAAGGGGACGATTTCCAAAGTTGAGACCTCTATTCAAAACGCCAACAACCCAGAACTGTCAGCCGAATTCGACTCACTGATGAAAAAAATAAATTCATTGAAGCTTGTGATTGACGATTCTCTAGACGAGCAGCTGTGTTCAGAGATTGAAGCCATAAAATTTCAACCTCGTGATGGCCAGGCTAGCCGCGATTTCCGTCAAAGCAACGACAGGTACCGCCTCCCTAGGCGGCCAGGCGTTTTGAATATGACGTAAAGAGCTAACCAATTCTTATTCAATTGTATGTATTAGCAATATATTTAGCTTCTAGGTATGTACATCGTGATTGAACTGTCACCGAGCTCTTTAGCATTTGTTTGTTACTTAACGAACTTTGTTACTAAACATACTCGTAATAAAATCATTTCACAAAACACTAGTGGAAGTTTTTACTGCCACCCCTGTTGAAATAGGCAGATGAGATACAGAGTGCTCCTTTGAGCGATACACTACCTGATACAATACTTGGGGCAACTAAAACAGCAAAAGCTGCTTACCTCTTGGTTTGTGTTCATCATCCTTCAAGGGGAGTCAGTAGAATATGTCCTGTAAAATTATTATGGGAAATATATTTCAGTTTTTCAGAAACGTTTGAAGATGGAAATTTCAAAACAAAGCACAGAAAAATAAGATATTAATTTGGGATGAGGATGCAGAGAATATTATATAATATGCCTACATATATAGTTAGGAGGGGGGTATTGGTATTTCAGAATAGTAAACTGACCAAGGGAAAAAGAAATCGTACACGCAATTCTGCAGTCCAAGTTCAATTCACTTATAATTCAGCACTTTATGTTACACAAAAATTGTTAACGCTGAAATTTACGACAACAAAAAATTTTCATATTATTCTGTCTTTGATTAAACTTTTTATTTTTTTGCAAATTTTAACAATAAATTATCAATGGTAAAATTATATTTTTTCAGTACAACTTTAATTAAGGGAACTCTGAATCCAAAAAATAAAATGGATTTTCTGTTTTGCTTGGTTTTTTATTGTAGATATTTTGACAAACAAATTGAGAACATTTCAGGTGAAAAATTACAAAGGTTTGTTATTGAAAATAATAGACCAAAAACTGTAGGGAATCGGACAGACCAATTCAAATAATGTGCGTCCATTCATTTTTGGTTTATTATTTCCAATAATAAGCCTATGTGATCTTGTAGCAAAAAATTTTTATAACCTCCCCTCAAACTTTGTCACTTTACGTTTCAAGGTGCGTAGAATCCAAATTTGAAATGTCCGTCCGGGCCATAAAAGGCCTAAGAATTGACTTTAAAAACCCGTTCTTTCGCACATAAACTCCATTTGGGGTCTAGTTGGTCCTAACGTTTAACCATCCCGATCGCTTTACTCGCATAGATGTTATGGGCGAAAAAGTGTCTTTTTCGAGGCTTTGAGTGTTAGACTTACGCACGCTTGGCAGGGGGTCACGGTTGGTGGTGAGGGGTGGTGAGTGGGGGGTGGAGTGAGAGGAGGCGCCGCGGCACCTTGTGGTGTCTGGTGTGACCAGGGGCGTAGCAGAGGGGTGTAGGGGAATGGATATTTATTACTTTTACGTGGTATACCCATATAATACACCGCGGCACCATGAGGTGGGTACGGCGTTCCTTCGAGGCATGAATATATGTTTTTTTCTAGGTCATATTTGTGTGTTAATACCAATGCTTTTCCTACGCACAATTAGTTTTACATGGCGCACGTCACTTGAGTGGTTGGTAGCCTACCTTTGTACCATAATTTGACGTCTGCTTCCACGAAATACCAGGGCACAGGTGAAAAGAAAAAACGTATTGCTTTGAAAGGGAAGTTTTATTTGATTAGGGCAAAGGTTTATTTAGAACAGTAGCTTTTATAAATGAAAACCGAAGTCTGAGTCATTACATCTATTTCAATATCAATAATAATACCATGCTGTTGACTCTTTATCCGGGATGAAACGTATCTTCCTACAAAACCCTAAAATGTTGAATGCTGTCAACTAGTGTTTAGAAGGTTGTCGATTATAAATATTGCAGAATAAACAACTCTGCACATCCCTCAAAAGCCCAAACGAAAGGCGGAAAATGAAATTTCAATAAATTTACCAGTAGTTTAGATTTAATGTGCAGGGAGGCTTTTACAAAATACTGGTGGTATTACCTCAGAAACTTTAAGACTTTGAAATAATATGTAGGTATGCAATAAGTAAACCATAAGTTAAAGCATAATTAAATGATTAGAAATGTAAATAATGTATGTCAGCTCTTAATACGATTAAAATAGAGCATATTATAATAACAGTGACTTTTAGTTAGGGTATATCCAGTAGCTATACATCAAAACTAACTGACATTGCGTTATCTTGGTGAACCTTTACGGAACTCTAGTGGCCAAGTATAATGCCAATTTATCTACCTTCTTACAGTTACCTATGTTTAACATGTGGGTACTGATTGACTAATAATACATGTAAGTACCTACACAACATTCGATCTTGTCGAAAGCATATATTTAGTTATGGAGTTTTTGCATAAAACAAGCAGAAACAGATTAGAAGAGGCCAAGAGTAAATATGTAGACATGGTTACCATTAATAAAAACATGTGCTACTCAACAGTTTTATAGAATAATAGGTACAAGAATCATTGCAGAAGGATAGTAGAAGCTCGAGATAATATGTAAGGAAAGTAAAGTTTGGCTTTTTCGCAAAAATTAGTTGTCTGCACGTAAATCGTGGAAGGTTGCGGGGCTGGTCGCGAATGACTAGAACGTATGAGCGTTGCGACAGACACCACAGCCTAGTGCAAACTCTTCACCGGTGGGAGGGTGCTTTACGTGGAGAGGGCACTCATCTCCTTCAAGTTGTTTAGCTTTTGGTCCTGTAAGGTGATACATACACATTCATATTAAGTAGAAGTTGATTATTTCGTCGCATCATCTCTGCTGCATAACTTGAAATTGAGTTATTATTTTCATCTAAGGTTTATTAATACTATAGGCTAATGGGAAAAAAATGAAAGGGTGTTAGAAGTGATGGGCTGTCGCAATGTTCTCCAGCTAAATAAGAAAAGTCTATGATAAATAGAGGAATGTCAAGATTAGAATTAATAGTAGTAGACTGAGAGAGACTTGACATGATGGTGTATACAATTGAAACATGACTTTGGGAATCTTTGCACCTAGGTAAGCGCACCATCAGTCTAAAATCGTTAAGGCCAATTTCACCCTTTGAGTTAATCAGGAATTAGAGTTAACGCGGCATTATGTTTGAACTTAATCAGACGTTAGAGCGATTTTTCTTTCACCAACACCCGATGTTGGTTAACTCGTCCGTCAAAACTTTACGATCTGATTACCAAAGCTGATTAACTAATTACTCGCCCTTCGAGGAATTAAGAGGTTAACGGATGATTATCATAAAGTTTTCAGTGTACGGAGCCTTCAATTTCCACATTTTAATTTTCAAAACTATTATACCTATTTAATGTTTTAAATGTTTAAGTTCAACATTGTTTCAAGAACGGCTTCAAGTTACCTACTAGAGTAAAAGAATGTTCACTCACATGGGTAACCTCCTCCACCATTGACGAGTTTGTAGGTGAAGGGATTGTTTTCCAAATTTCCCGCACACAAGATCGTTTTGCATCAATATCAAAGAAGTATGAAACGCCAGCAGTACGTTAGTTGAAAAAGTAGACAAGAAATCAGAGATCACTAAGCTCTTATGGGCGGCTCTACAACTTGTTTTGTTTGCTCATTTTGAATGTTATTCAAGTGACAACGACCTCAAATCATAAGGAAAAGAATTATTCTCAAGAGCTAGATGAAAACCGATGTTATCTAAGTGTTTTGACTCGTCCAACATAAATTAGTACCTAACTTACTACCTTGGTAGGTAGATTAACCAAGTTTGATAACCCGATTTATAGGTTCCCTATAGAGAAGTAGAGATTAGTATGTATTTACTTCTTATCTGATGAGATTTCCATGATTTTCTATTGCAACCCTTCCATAAACTACTATCCTCCTACATATGAATTTCTTGGAAGATCCAGCAATCTGAAGATCTGCTTGAAGCAACAGAAGATCTACTGTTTAGGCCACCAAAAGAGTAGAAAGATGTTTCTGCAGCATTTAACTTCGCAGGTTCCTCATTGAAAAAGATTTTCAAGAGTAGGTTTTATTCTTTCCCATATTCAAAGTATATTCAAAATTAATGTACCTACTTACCTAATTCTTCTAAATGTCAGTGTTTAACTTGGAAAAAATCAACTCCTAATAAAGATTTGATAAGAAACCGCTGTTGAAGTTGTATAGGTCATGATTCCAAGATCTGGAGAGCCGCTTATCTGTCTGACATGTTCCATGATTGATAGACAAAATGAAACGTTTCGTCGTTAACTTAAAACCATAACCGGAGGAGATTACTTTGACGTCCTATGAATTAACATGATGAAAGATAATTCCTTAACGCCGCTCATGGCCAGTCTCCCGTTACCGTTTGGTTAAGTTGACGGGGCATTAGCTCAAATTGGTGAAACTGTCCCTTACTACTTTTGTTGACTTTTGCTGTTATCATTATTATTATTATATACTGTTGTTTGCGCTTGTCTCATTTAAAAATCATAGGTACTACATATTATTATTTTAAGTTGTGAATTTTATGAGTGCATTTCACCCTAAGAAAAATTTTTTACATCGATGAACACCTTGGTAGTTTTTCTAATTGGATTTCTCAAGTTTTCTGTATTTGTGAAGTACTATAGTTATGATTTGTGTCTTAAAATAGTTGGTAATGGATGGTATGTAAAATGGAAGTCAGAGAAAACTAAGAGGGGGGGGGGGGGGGGGGGGGAGAAAGGCGATGTGCCACATACTGTGGCGCTAACATGGAGAAAATTTGGGTAAAATTAAGTAGGTACTCCCCTAACTGATTTGCGCTGCCCATCGTGAAAGGAGCGACCCCTTCCCAGCCACATGATAACGATAGAATAATCACAGAACTAAAGAAAAAATACCAAGGCTTAAGGTTTCGTAGGGGCGCTTTCAAACTGTGTTATAGTACTTATGACGTTTTGTGCTGCTTTAAGTGCAAAATGTCAAATCAAATAATTTACCTGCAGGACAGGCAGGTAGCTCAGATTTTGGTATATTAGTCACTCGCTGGAAGTCGTCATGGCAAGCGTTACAGAAGTGAGTTGACCCAAAGCAGAAGAACACCGCAACGGAGCAGCAATAGCGGCACTTGTACTCAAGGAAATCCGCCGCATGTTTGGGACACATTTGGGCCCGTGAAACGTCAGAGCAAGCGCCACAAACGAGTTCAGCAGGATCGAAGTCTGCACTTCCCAGCTCCAGGTCACAACGAGCTTCTCCACCATAATATGCCTAGTGTACAGAGTAATGCTTATAACACTTGCAGTGATATTACTGTCCGGATTGAATTTAAATATATGAATACCTATGTGCTAAGTACCTATTAGGTTCTGTCGTACACCATTCAGACTTCAACACAAGTTTCAACTTTGAATCATATCAAACAAAGCGTAAACTCACTTTTTTGCACTTGAAACAAACGTAATAAGCATATCTGTCCATGGCATACGCAGCTGGGTCTGGTCGACCTTTATCCAGTCCTTCATATTCCAACCTCATCAACGCTTTGCGTCTAACATCTTCCATGAGTTCCTTAACTGGCTCGAGAAGCTTGTTCAGGATCGTATGCTCCACTGGGCTCTAATAAATCCGACAAGAACATTTAAGAACGTATGCCAAGTTGACTGGGCTTCCTTATTAATTAAACATGGACATGTTGAATTGGATGGTAACAAAATGAATGGGACAATAATAATAACGCATGAATTAGGTAAGTATGTTTAAGTTATAAACATTACAAATTCATCATTCTATTGTCTGTTCTACAGCAGTAGGTATCATCTACTAATGGTGTGATGACGATAAAATTTGTGGGAAGCTTCTTGAAACTAATCAAAACCACACCAATTCATCAAAATTGGCTGAATAGGTTTGCCTGGATCGAGGAATTTACCAATCAGACAAACGAGTAATCAACTTTGTGCAAAAGAATTGTACAAGACTATTGAATAACAAGAGATGAACGGGAAACTGAGTTTTGGGAGAGCAAATCACTTTTAAACCTCCTGCATTTACAGGTGGTACTACATAGCTTGGAACCTTCAGATAGTTTTGGGAGAGCAAATCACTTTTAAACCTCCTGCATTTACAGGAGGTACTACATAGCTTGGAACCTTCAGATAGGTAGTGAGGAAACAAAAATGATTAGAGTCGTATAGCTGGAAGAAGCTATGATTGAAGTAGGTGTACATAGAAATTGCTAGCAAATGTGACGTAAGTAGGTTACCTTGCAAATAGGACATTGAGAAAACGAGAACGTTATCCTTGGTCCAGCCCACCGCTTCATTAGTACATTACGGCAGCAATGAAGATGGAAAACGTGACCGCATTTCAGCTATATGTAAAAAAGAAACTTAATTGGAGATGACAAGTACACAAAGATAAACTAAAACCAAGAAGGCCTGTACAATCTAGGATGAAGAAGTGCATATTCTTACATTTGTTAAAATATATCAAAAGTAACTATGCCTAAGTAATTTAATTATGATGTAATTTTCATACATATATCTTTATTAATGGTCAAGTCAATTAATGGATAAATCAACAGAGATTGGCTTATTTTCCTACCTGGAGAGCCGGAGCAGAAGAAAGTGCTTCAGTGAAGCAAATCATGCACATATCATCAGCGTCTTGTTTGAGCGAAGACGCACCTGCACAACCATGGAGGCACGGCAAACATTCAGTCTCGTTGACGATACCGCCGCAAAGATGCCCGCAAGAGTGAACTTTGCTGCAGGCATTTCTTGCATGCTCCTAAATACGAAGTGTATCAAATTACAATATTAGGGAACGAGTTGCTTTACAGTTTAATCTATCTAGAATCATTGACGTAGAGACTGTGTACATAACTCCAACTTTTGGCTTCTGCCAGTTCTTCCCATTAATACTTGAATATATACATATTTCCTGTTTTCATCATTGTTCTTCAAGCTATTCCGGATCCCACTAAATTACGATTAATACTGCCATGTCCATGTTTTCGTTGAGAAAAAACGTAAATTCATTAGATAGGCATTATTCCTACAAATTAGTTACATTTCACAAAGGAAGGTATTTGAACCCCCACCCTTTAAAAACCACATGTTAGGCTTCAGACGTTTGTGGAATGTCGTTAACGATTTCTATGATTCGGAATGGGAAAATTAACACCAACATAAATTGAAAATATGTTGGGGAAGTAATACGAAATTTACCACCGGATTATTTTTCTTCCAATCTATTTCTTAATGTGTCATTTTATTTCGGTCATTGTCCAGCTCAGTATTGTGGGGTTGATCACAAATTTTGATGTTTAAACCTTTGAGATGTGTAGGGCTTTCTTTTATATTTTCCAATTTATTATTAAAGTTTTTTAGATGATTTATTTTTATTATTATTATTATTTTTTTTTTTCAAATAATGTTGATTTATCATTCCCCAGTACTGCGATTTACTCCCATCGTGGGCAAATCCAAGTTAATCTCCATAACTCCGGTAATAATAATCCTCGAGCGTTCCCCAGTTAGGAACATATTAAGGAATCCTACACAAGAGGAAAAACGGGAAAAAATTATTAAAATTACTATGTATGATAATGACAATTTTGGGACCTCAAAACTGGCCCTATTATGAGATTATTTTCAATTTTCACCTGACATTCTGGAGACACGCAAACGTTGCCGATGGAGAGTAATCCCGATGAGCCAGAAGCACCACAAAACCTACAAACACCAAGAGAGGAGGACTGGGAACGAGCCCCTTCTCTGAACTCCACTAAGGCTTTGAGTGTGCTGCAATCCGCTAGCAGGAGAGCCCAGAAAAGTTTAGTCCGCCCACAACCTTCATGGAGATCAACTTTGATTGCCTCTTCCTCCTCCTTGCACACCTACAATACACGTACAAGTAGGTAGGTAGTTAAAAAAAAACTAAGTCAGCCTAATTTAAAAAAAAAAAGACCAGTCATGCAGCATGACCCCATGAGCGAATTTTTGAAGAAATCTTCGACATTTCAGTCTCTATAGATCGTGTAGCGAACGACATTATTTCGATTTTTGACTGATTTTTCAACTTTGAAATTTTTAAAAACTTGATACATATTCTTATAGGAAATTTTACGCTGATTCTGAATATACCACATGTTAGTATGCTGAAAATATTATTTCGCACAACAAATCGCAAAAAACAGGCTATTTTGAAATTTTTGACTACATTTTTGAAAATTTCAACCCGAAGATGTAATCCGATCATGCTGGCCAACGAACTTGAACTTTCGTTTTGTGTCCTCAACATTTTAAAATTTGTTTGAAGTTTCTAGCACAATTCTACGGACAGTTATCGTCTGGAATGACACATACATACATACATACATAAAAAAATGCGTTAAACTTCAGAATATGATTCAGAATAGCCTGAAATGGATTTCTGCATAAAATTTTTTCAAAAATTCACATTCTACAAATTTTGAGGCGAGAGCAATAGCTTAATTTTCTTCAAAAATTCGCTAAAAGAGAAAGAAAATACGTACAGGGTGTCTGAAAAACGTCCCCCCTTCCCCTGCTAAAATATTTTTCTTCCATCTTTTTTTTTTTTTTTTTTTCATTTATTTATTTTTTTTTGCGCAAACGTGAGTAATTGACATCAACTTCGTTATATTAAATGGGAGCCTCCATTATTGCAGATTTGAATTCTACCGACGATTTCATGAAGAAAGGGGCGGGGGACGTTTTTGGGATACCATGTATATTATAGTTTATTATTTTAAAAAAGTGGTTATAATAGTATTCCAAACTCTAAGGTCTAAAGGGAGATAAGGACATGGGTATTACTAGATCACAACCATTGGCCATTGGTCCCCCCAACTGGGTTTGGGCTCCTATAGCTGAATTGAAGCTCTAGCTTCCCAATTCCAATGAAACTCAATAAATTACTGAATTTTTCAATTTGTATTTGCTTGCAAATATTGTGAAACCCGACCCACCTGCCTTTGATGCATTCTGGTGCGACGGTGAAGATGGAGGTAGCGATCACACTCAGCACAGAGACTCCCACAAACGTTACACTGTATGATGGCATTGGTCTCTCCATCGTCGTGGTTGCTACATGTTGGCTAAAACACGACAATGTTATTAGATATTGTTAAAATCTATACTGCGATACAAAAAATTTGATTTTGTTACAGAGTAGTCTACTATACATAAAATTTTTTGAATGAATAAATAACCAATGAAAAACATTTACTACTACTAATATAATTGGGTAGGTTACCCGAGGTGGTGGAGGTTTTCCATCAGAAGTGTTCCTCCATTGTCCGGAGGACAGCCTTTCAACGTGATCTCGATCTAGTACACATAGCGATGAGAGGGCCAACCAAAGCGTTGGGCTTCTCAGACACTCGTTTGAACTTCTTTGGGCTTCGCTGAGCCTGGTGAGATTAAGTATATTTTCAGCAATAGCACCCTTGGTGACGTTTGCCCAAGCTTCGGATAGTTTGCCCTGGAAATCATATGCCGTAGAACAGTTTTAAAATCTACTTATACAACAATGCACTCTAATTCTCAAACAATGTTCATTATACGAGATATTATATAAAGAGTGAAAGGGGGAACAATTACTTACAGCAGCCATATCCCTGATGAGGGCGATAGTATCTTCAGCTAGTTTTCGTGAGATACAACCTCTCAACCACCAGCGAGACCCTACGTTGTCTCTGGGATGGATGCAAGTGGCCAGAGAGATGGAGCATACCGCTTTTCCCTCCTTGTTTCCTTTTGTTTTTACTTGAACTGTCAGAGCTTTCGCTATGCAGCTCAAAAACACGTCAAGTATTCCCATCCTAGAAAACCACAAGGACTTAGTAGATGCCAGAAACGTAGAATGAAAGCATTTTATTTAAATTACTACCTACCATTCACCATAATTTCTTGATTATAAGTAATGAATAACACCAAACATATTTAGCCAAAACGGTTAGAAGATTGAAGGTTAAAGTGGTGATGCAGAAAATAACCTCTGACTTCAAGCAACAGCATTCAGAGTAGAATCACACCAAGCAAATGTGTTGGAACCCGTACTTGTAAAATAATAAAACGTTTTCTTTCATTTTAATCAAATTGTATTGGAAGAAAGAGAGACACACACTTACTTGGTACTGTCAAATCCACCACCGTCTGAAGATCGGCTGACTGTTGCAGCAATACTGAAGTCAGTAGGAGGGAGCTCACGAACACCCATGATATGGGCCAAAGTCACTGGTGGAACTTCTGCCAACATTCTTCTTAGAAGAGCAGTCACCTTCAATCAACGTTATTAGTTAGATAATTAGCAGACATCAATTAGTAAGAAATTAAATAAATAGAGACGTGCCTACCTTTACCATCTAACATAAAAATTCTGGCAAGTTATTATTCTTTTTGACTTGCTATTATTGAGATCCAGCGTGCAATGGGATAGTTAGCTTATTAAACGTTGTACCGACATAAAGGTGTATCATTAAATTGAGCCACATATCCATCCAAGTACAGTCAAATGCAGTTTGATAGTCATCTCTCTACCCTTCCTAATAAACAATTTGGTGTCTAAAACCAAGTCGTTAAGCAGTTGTGAGCCAATCCAACATAACTGCTTAGTTTCAGAACACAAACAAAAATGGGTACCTTCTTGGAATAAAATTTTTTCATGTTATACCTATCTACTAGTATTAACAGAGATAATCACAAGCATGATATGCAATATGGTAATAATTAGGGATTGGTTGGGGTATTCATTTGCAACCAATACACTTTGATAAAATCATGTTACGACAGTTTTATCGAGTTATGGTGGTAAGATACATGTCGTAATATTTTGAATTTCTGGGTAAATTTAGAATTTAGCTCACCTGTCGTTGAACTCTGGCTGAGCCTGTGTGGAGAAGAGTTAGTAGATCAGCCAGAAGAGCATGTTGGTGTGCGAGGTAGCTCCGCCCAACGGCGGAACCACTCAGAGCCAAAACCATGGAAAGCATTTCGAAACAGTAAGTGTCCGGGGCTTCACTACTAGCGTTTGTAGCAGCTGAACAGAGTCGAGTCTCCCACTCATCTCTCATCACTTGAGCTTCTTTTCTGATTGCTTGAACTATGTGTACGCACACCTTGAAAGAAGATATTATAGTGATGACTTACAATCTCTTCTGTCCACTAAGCCACCCCTCTTCTTTCGTATCTACTGTTACTAGAGATAGAGACAATTTTTAATGTGAACTCTATTCTACTAATTTCTAATCTATTAGCGAATTTTCGTAGAAAAATTAAACTATTGCAATGTGCCCAACATTTTTAAATTCAAATTCGAAAATCGTCTTAATTGAAATCCGTTTTGATTGAAACATTCTGAACCGAATCCTAGAGTAAACGCTTTTTTCAAATATATACATATAGATAAAAATTGGATTGGATTGAGATAAAAATTCCGTTCTTCTGCCAAAAAATCAAACATTCCAAACGAAAGGATGAGTTTGTTGGCCAGCATTTTTTGAGGACAGTGAGTCGGTCAAATGTCAAAAAATGTGCTAAAAAATCACTAAAAATGGCTAAAAACAACTAGAAATTGTTAAATTCATATTTTTTAGCCGAATTTTAGCCAAACATAGTTTATCAACAGTGAACTACAACATCAAAAAATTAAGCACTTATTAATGCTGAAAAGTCTACTTGAATTTCATTAATACTTGCCAAAAATAGATAAAAACTGTAAAAAAAAAAAAAAAATCTTTTGTGAATCGCAGAATATTATTTAGAACGATTTTTTTGTCATAAAATTGGCGGTTAAGATTTTCTTTCTACTTAAAACCTAAGTTTTCGAAACAATGTAACATATTATATTACGAGAATTCGCACAGACGATCATGCTGCATGACTGTTACTTCTTTCGTTGTTTTTTTTTCGTAGAATTCAAAAATTCATGTTTTCGCACTTGCATATTCTGCTCCAAAATTCAAGCAGGAACTGTTTTCATCCATTTCCAATCCTTCATCTAAGACTTTTTTGAAGAATTCTTCTCAAGATATACCTTTTAAAAGGAACTATTCCTCAGTTTTCAAAGTATCTATCTCCAGTAACAGAGAACATATTTGGGGTGAGCTAATCCAGCGTATTTATATAGACAAATATTTATATCAATTCAAATGTTTATCTACTAAACTAAAATTCATAGGAAGTCATATGTTTGTCCTTTCTAGGATTACCTGTTTCTGAAGATGGGTGAGTTTGCTACGACTGAAGAGGATGCTAACCATGTGCTCCTTGAGGTCATTGCTTCCATCACCTCCTTCAGCTTCTTCCTGTTCTCCGGTGATCAACTTGCCAAA